>JBAIZL010000002.1:360979081-361011581 GCA_036971475.1 Prosapia bicincta | reverse complement strand
AGTCTCCTAGTCCAAAAAATCTAAATAATCTTTACCAACAAAAACTAACCTAAATATATATATATAAATATATATATATATATATATATACATTATCGGTCAGTTTTGGTAAAAAAAAATGTAATGTAATGGCGGTTTGCCTGTTTGTTTCAACACATTTCTTTGATGAAATTAATGTCCCATCATCTTCAAAAGAGTAGACAATCATTCGCTGTTGCTTCGTCTTAATGTCCCACATACTTGATCAGCTGGTCAAATGGCTGCAAAGCTTCACCATGGTTTGTTTTTTTCATCATCTTTCTCAGGCACTGAGTTAGTGTGCTCACTAAGTCTATAATATCACTAGTAGTGAATTCAATAACTTCATCCTCTTCCATTCATTCATTCATGCTAACACTATTCATATCTTTTCAATCAGGAATGTTTCAGAGAAGATCAACGATTTTTTAATTCATTTCAATAGCAAGGTTTTCCATTTGTAACGTTTTCAATCCCCTCATTGTTTGTTCTATGATCCAATAGGTTTTCCCAGAGTTTAACTAGTGTTATCAGCCTGATTGTATCGCATGCTTTAGTAATCCATAAAGCAATATCTAGCAAGTCCAGATTTTTTAGACACTCGGAATCACTTCTTGCCGCATCGATATTATAACCATTAGTAGCTTAAAGCGATATAGTTGTTTGAGATTTTCCAGGACATCTTGATCCATTGGTTAGCTCAAAGATATTACTTTCAGTGGCTAATAAACAATTTATGTTTCCACTTTTCAATTCATCTGCTGATGGATGGGAGGGGAAGTTATCGAATAATAAAATGACCTTCCTTGACAAGTAGTTTTCTTTTGTGCATTTTTTCACAGATGGGACAAACTGATTCTCGAACCAATCCCAGAAGATTGCTGCGTTCATCCACACGTTTGTTTGCCTTTTGTACCATACAGGTAAAGGGAAACTGTATCTCTCAAGTTTTTAAAAGCCCTTAGTTTTTGCGATTTTTCAATCAGGCCAAGTTTTAATTTATTATATCTTGTAACATTTGTGTAGACTAATATAGTAACTCTTTTTTTTCTAATCCCTGGCGTCCTGGTCTCTTCATTGGAGGCTAAAAGCATTTTAAAATTTAGGCTACTTTCGTCACAGTTATAAAGTTGATCGCCACTAATTACTTCCTCATCAAGCATCTTATGTAGAAAAATTTTAAACTCTTTCATACTTTTTTCATTTGCTGTGAGCTTTTCCCCACTTATTTGAAGTTTTTTAACTCCATGTCAATTTTTCCACCTCCTCTACCAACCTTCATTATCATTAATTTCTCCTTTAACCTTATATTCTCATTTATATTTGAAATTTAAGAGCTTTTTTTAAATATGAGTCCGGATACGACCAGTTCTTTTTGATCTACACTATGTGAACCACAAGAAGAGTGCATTCTTCACTTAATCATTTACCGTTGTCTTCATCATTTTGGACTTTTTGCTACTTGAACCTGAAGCCTGGTTAGAGTACCATTTTTTTATTTTTCATGAGATTTTTTTGTCATTCACCGTATTATTTCCTACACCCATCTCACTTACATTTTTTTTTTACTTTCCTCTCACATCTAATAGTTTTATTCCACGATTCTTGTCTTCAATATAAAACACAGTATTTTTCCACTTTTCAACCATACCGTATATTGCAGATTACAAATTGTAGGAAATATAACTGATTAAATTACCTAGTTACAGAATATTCTGTAGAACATATGTAAAATGAAAAATACGGACATTCAAACACAACTGATTAAGTTGAGTTATACACATTCAAACACAACTGATTAAGTTGAGTTATACACCAATATGTAGGACACTAGTGAACTGAAGAATATGGATACTCAAACACAACTGGCTGAGTTGGGAAAGAATAAAGAGTAGACTCCTGGCACCAGAGAATTGGCTTGAAAGTCAGGCACCTTCTGGAATAAATACACTTACTCTATTTTAATATTACGTCAAGATATCAGAGGCTCCGTATATGAGAGGGCCGGATATGAGAAGTTTTACTGTACTGTATATATACACACATACACGCCCAACACTAAAATTATATATGGTTACATTATTTTTAGAATAAAGGAAATTTTTAAGATATAAGGTACCTTATCAAAAGATGCTTCAAACTTGAACAAGTTCAGTGTGTTGGCGCTGGAAGTTACATTCCGACAAGCAGGTAACAGCTGATTGCCTTCTTCCATTTGTTTGGTGCACAGTTTTGAAATAGGATTTTCAGAAATATAGGTAAATCGATCAAAGGTTTCCTGCAAATTGCTCTGTAACATATGTTTTCTTCAATTGCAACAATTTTGAACTGTTACTTAAATAAATTGAACAAAATTTTTTATCTGGATATATTGTGACTAGTAATTAATTTGTCCTTGGTAATATGAGAGATTTTTGTTTTTTTATTATTACTATGTATGAGTAATTAGTTATAAAACTTATATTTTTATTATTCCTTCTGCAATAACTACTTAATTATTCACTACAATATTTGCTAAGATTATATACTTAATGAAAGTACATTTCTTATTTATATAATATTTTTTGATTATGGGGAGAAAAGGTAAATTGGAGAAACTTTATTATATTAAATTCAATAATTGTAATAAAAAGAGATACCAGTAGTACTGCAGAAATTGTTATGTGAAGGAATGGCTCTTACAAAATAAAAAAATAGACATGTGATAAAAAATAAATGTCTGCCCACACTAGTTTCCTGCCTCCCAAAAATCGTGTATTACTATCATATATTACTATTTGTAACATATTATGCCCATATACTTAGATAATGTAGGATAGAAATTTGGGCAAAATTCTGGCAAGTGATAAAAATGTCTAAAAATAGTTTAAGAACAACACAATTCGTCAGATTTAGGAATGAGAGGATGAAGGGAAGAATAGAAGTATTAGTAAAAGATGTATAGAAAGATTTTTATTGAAATGTTATATGAAGAGAAAGGAGATATTTAGAAATTGAAATAAGAAACAAGATAATATAAAATGATCACGGCTTGAAGAGAGCAAAAGAGAATGATGAAAAGTAAAAGACTAGAGAGAGAACAGGAGGAAGGACAAAAAATGGTGGATAGTTTTCTGGCAAAGCCAAAGTATTTAATAACTGTACAAAGTGATTATTGTGATTTTCATAGTGTATAAAATGTGAATAAAATTAAGTTCAGTTTCTTGGTATCTAAATTACACCTCTTTCTTTGTTATAAAAACTTTGTTTTTTAAACACACACACAGATATACACACATACCCACATACACCCATAGTCACAAACTTACATACACATACAATGTGTATTACTTTACATTTATAAGGTGTGTGTGTTTGTATAAGATAACTGTTTTATCTTATGTGCACACAACCTATTATGCACTCTAGCCTATATAATAACAGCGTAGCCTCTCTTTGGTCTATGATTCTTACAATATAATTCAGAGGTGACTAAATCAACAGACATGTGACTTGGTTATCAACCACACTTCTTGCAATTTCTAGCCGGTTCTGTTTAGTGTAGAACAAAAAATTGAATCTTTCACTCTCACCTCTCTTCTTGTCAACTTTCTTTTGCATGCATTGATTTCATCCTTGCATCAAAATTCTTCTTCAAATAAGGGTTGAGAACATCTAACAGATTTCCTTCTTTTGAGACTCTGAATATGTTTGTCACAAAACAGGCAAGGGCTTCTTCCGAAACAACTTAAGCTTGAAGGATAATCGGCACTACAAAATATAGTGGTACTAATGTAATAAAGGACTCTTCTAATCTTTTTTTCTCACACTCTTGACCATGTCTGCATGTACCTAAAACTCCACTTACTTCAAAACCATCTTGACCATACACAGCACCACCTTTGACATCTTCTTCAGGGTCTCCCTGGTGGCAGCTCCACAACCACTTTTTCAACTGTTACATATTTCATTGTAATATAGTCAACTGTCTCTCCACTCCTGAACATTAACGTCAGGTAAAACAGCATCAATGCTGCTTCAACTGTCAAGAGTACACATTTTCAATTTAAATGTGCTTCAACTAAATCATGCCAGCAGTGTAAACAACAACATAACATTCTGATTTTCGATCTCGACACCATTCAATCCTAAAAATAACTCAACCTCTCATTCAACCTTCAGTGACTATTGGAAAACCCTGGCTGGGTCATCTCACGCTGAAAACTCTTATCCTTGGTTACACTGAAAATTTTCTTGCTTGGCTGTCTCATACTGGACCAACCTCTGTCTCAACTACGAATACCATTGAGTAATTAAGTTTACGAACCAGAAAATTTGATTGTTCCTTGATTGGTGTTGTATAGAAACGCTCTCCTATCAAACTAACTTCTTATTTT
Organism: Prosapia bicincta; assembly: GCA_036971475.1. Classification (NCBI taxonomy): domain Eukaryota; kingdom Metazoa; phylum Arthropoda; class Insecta; order Hemiptera; family Cercopidae; genus Prosapia; species Prosapia bicincta. The sequence goes on along the minus strand of JBAIZL010000002.1, from coordinate 361,007,187 downwards.
AACTTTATGATCTCTCTTTAGCATAAAATACTCTTCCAAAATTCTCTTTGACTTCTGATAACTTTTCTCTAAAAGCTAGGGCTTTTCAGGATGGGATTGCATCACTCTGATCTCACTATGGTACTATATATATATATATATATATATATATATATTTAGGTTAGTTTTGGTTGGTAAAATTAACTTGAGTGATTCGACAATGGTCAAGTGACCGAAAGGTACCTCATCACACAAGGTAAAATCATTGCACTTAATGGTGGATAAAATTACTTACAATAGTAATATATTAACTTCATAAAGTCAGTGCAACGGAAAAACAATGGATAACGTAAAATATCAAGAATATATATATCGCAGTATGTATTCTTGTGTATTAATAAAGAACTACGTCAAAATACAGATACAAGAATTATAATTGAATTTACAATTCAAAGCTTTTCATTGGCTAACAGTACCAACATCATCAGGAATATTAAACAATTAAAATTAACATATGTGCAAATTAGATCAAATAAATAGCTAAGCCAAATCAATTACAATGTTGTTAAACTTTTATTTTGCTGCCCTAACATTACAAACACTGAATATATTATGAAATTTAGATTTTATTTGTATTTGTTCATTTATCAACTCATTATTAGTATTATATTTATGTATCTCTAAAGCTTCATAAATATTCATTCTCAGGCCTTTGTTAATTTCTTTTACAAGTATCATATTATCTATATTGGGAAATATGTGATTATTATTAATACAATGACTAGCAAAATTTGATTTATAAATTTCTGGTTTTTTATATGCATTAAAATGCTCTTTATATGTATCTTTAAGTTTTTTCTTAGTTTGTCCTATATAAACTTTATTACAATAATCACATTCTAATTTATATATACCGTTTTTTCATGCATATTAATAATATTATTATTATTCATTATATAAATTATATAATTATAAATTATATAAATATTATTGTAAATTCAATTATAATTCTTGTATTTGTATTACACTTAGTTTTTTATATGTATATACACAAGAATATATACAATAATTTTCTAAATTCAAGTGTTCAGTTTTCAAATAAAGAAGAATATTTATATAATATCAATGCAATAGTGTAAAAGTGATTAATGCAATAGTGCTTTTTTTTAAATTTCAAAATTTGTCAAGAAGAAAATTTATATTATACATAAAGTGGTGAGTAATATAGTTTTATATATTAATGAAACTATCTACCTTCATTTGATACAAAACATTTATTATAATATTATTTTTAAAAGAAAAAATACAAGACAGTATTATTGTTTCACAGTTATAACAATAAAGGTGCTTTTTCTAATCATCTTGAATTTACTAATTCAATAGTAAATAATTGTAGCATAACTGAGTGAATACTTTTGAGTGAACGACCACACACATTTTGAATCTAACACCTTAATCCAATGTATTATGAACAACTTGCTTAAACAAAAATCCCTCCATCTTCATAAATCATACATCCTGTATCCTTAAGCAATCATTGGCTGTAGTGGCTGATTACTTCATAACGTGTCAACAAATGAGTTTAAAAGTATTCACTCAGTTATGCAACAATTACTTATAAAATAATAGAAATAATAATAATAAAATAATTAGTAGTAATGATTAGAAAACACTGCTTACATAATAAATTTAACATGATACTAACTGTTTACAAATCACAGCTTATTTAACAGAGGATATGTGTACAAACAACAATTTTTTTTATATAATAGTTGCCTGCATTAAATTTATTCCTATATTCTCTATATAATATGCATCACACTCTAATTTTCAAAACACTTGGTTTGTACTCAGCTAGTTTTTACATTTTGTAATATTTCTTTTACAATAATTTCTGTCATTTATTTCCACTTGTAATCTCATAATATAAATACATCATTTATGCGGTAATAATTTTTTTTTGCTGTAGATATTTATGAGTGTTTCTTTACTACCCCAGTGTAGTTACTTCTCATTACCTGCCATTTATATCACATTGGCAATATGTTGATGACTTTCCTGTTTCTTTAGTATTTTTTAATATACTTTTCGTTGTTTTGATTCATAATTGAGATGAATTTCATTCCTATGGTTTGAAGTTTGTTTTCAGTCAAGTTAGAAGTAGTATAAAGTAAGCAGGAACATATGTAGTTTTGACATCTGGGATATTTGATATCCTACTTTATTTTTATTGTAAAACAGCAATACTTTTTTGGTATTTTTAACTACTTATCTAATCTATGCTTTACAGTGTTGTTTCTTTCTGTAAATTAGGACTTCTCATCATCTAATTATCTGTATTGCTATGAATTTTAAAAAATGGCAACATTACAGCACATATTTTAGTGTATAAATGTAGGTCAGTATTTAATTAATTATTTAAGTTAATCTAAATTAAAATTTTTCTAATATTTTTCTTATTATTACTTGTGAAAATTAAATCTGTTTGAAAACGGATAAGAATGGATGAACTATTGAAAAGTTTTGAAATTTACCTACCTTGATCCTAATATTGGACTCAGAATCACAGCTGTCTTTACCAAAAGCAAGGTGAGCGTTGATCGATGAATTTGGATTAGCATGAACAGCTGACATAAAGTTTAATATTGGAACATTAGGGAAGTAACTGTTGGCAGCAAAACAAACCTAGAAATATATACATTTTTAATAATTGAAATAAACAATTTTGTTGACAAAATCAAATTATTCTATCTGAAATATTCTACATACGAAATATAATAAGTACATATTTGTATTTTGTAAAAAGAAGTCAAGTCTTGGCATCTTCTAATTACCTATGATGGGTCATACACCAGGCAAGCCATGTATGACACCAGACAAGCCATACAAGCCATGTTGAAAGGTATACCTATAATAACTATATTTAAAGTATACTTATAGATACCACTTTGGAAAATGGTTTTAGTACCCTTGATATCGAGGCTCACAGATCTAGTGCTAAATGCGTTTGCTGAAACACCCATAAGTAGTGGTGGTACCAATAAATAAACAACAAAAAAAAAATCCTCAAGATTTGAAACAAAAACTGCAAGTTTTTATATTTAAAGGTTTAAAACATAACCTAATGTTTTCAAACTACAGTTCCATTTTGCTCTTCATAAATTTTAAAATATTGTTTACTATGGTCAAACATAATGTTTACTATGGCCAAACATAATGTTTACTATGAACAGATTTCATGAGAGAGATAAAACAGTTCGAATGTGCAGGTACATCTGTAGTTACATTCATAATTCAAATAAAATCATGAGTCAAATCAAACATATCAGATTAAAGAAGCTTACCTGCATTGGTTGACCTTGTGAAGGGGATTGGTTGTAGAAGAAAAGTACTTTAGAGTCGTTGGATACAGGACTAGAAGAAAATACAGCAGTTGCAATAAATTGAGCTGAATTTGAACCTTTGAACTCTGCAGAAAAATCTACTGCATAGGCATTGCTAGCTGTAAAGGTTAAACATATCTTAAAATCAAATTTGAAAAACTATTCAGAAGTTTTGAAAAATGTATAATCATGTTTAATTTTAGTTACTAACTACTTAATTTTGTAACACACTGATCCATCACCACTATTCGTATAATTTAAACATGTGACTAAAACAATTGGTTAATAGAATTGATTGTTCTCAGTAATAAATATAACTACCAAGAACAACTACTCTCTATTTCAAAGCATTGAGTAATGAAATAGATTAGTGCGAAATACATATGGTAAGACATAACTAGTTCTAGCCAAGTTTTTTAAATTATAACAATAGTAATATATAAAAACACTTCAACATTAACAATAAAGTAATAAGATTTATAATTGCCTAACAATTATTTGAGGAATCCAAACTATTGATAGAGTTATAAATTTTATATATTTTATTTAAACTAAACTGGACATTTATGTGAATTTTGTATTTTAATGTAAACATGCATAATAGACTGAACAGAAAGAATGTGGGAAGGAGATGATGAATAAAAGTAGGTTTAATGTAAGGACATAGAGTCCCTCTTTATACTAGGAAAAACCCAATCATAAGTCATTTGGGCAGCAGTACTGGATTTAAGATTTTTTAGATTCAAGGTTAACACTTTTAACTAACCCCTCAAATGTTAGTAATTTTTATGTATACTATGTTGCTCAAAAGTAATTTCTAACAATATTGTAAAGTTGTTAGAAAAATTCATATGGCTTACAACTTCACTTGCCAATACAATTGTACTTTCGTACACTTGCAAATTCAAGAGCAGTTTTACATGTACTTTGACAATAAAGTGTGTTTATTTTGACATCTCACACAACATTTAGAAAATGGATTTATATCTTTGGACTACTATCACAGACTTGTGCATAGAAATGAGGATAGTTCTTATTCAGTAGTTCTAGAAGTTACTTGTTTCTTTTTCAGTACCTAGGATTCATTCTAGATCCAGAAATAACCTGTCACAAACATATCAAATACATTTGCAAATAAAGCTAGGAAAAGACTTAATATAATGAAGAATATTTCTGGCAAAAACTGGGGAGCAAATGCTAGACCCTTAAAATAACATACACATCACTAATAAGATCCATTATGGACTATGGCTATCAAATTTACTGTACAGCTGCAGAGAGTAACTTAAACATACTCGACAGGATTCATAGCAGTGCATCAAGAATTATTACAGGACTAAGAAACTCATGTTTAACTGAAATAAGTTTGTACGAAGCAAATCTATAACCCTTACATCTACATCGAGAGATAAACAACACAAAATATTTCAACAAACTTTACAGTCTGGGAAATATAAACAGAACAGCAGAATACTTAAGGAAATGGAACAGCAATCAAGGATTAAAGAAAAAGACTGCCTTCCACAACATCAAAACAAACAATGTAATATACCATAATATAGATCCGACATCTTTATAAATTTTATAAATCCTCTGAATTCAGTCTTCTTTCATACTACTCTACATGAACCAGTAAACAAAAAGGAGAACAACCCATTAATATTAAAAAAATTGGCACATTCCTTCAGCAAACAATATAAATTTACACAGATGGAAGCAGACAAGCGAATGGAAAAACGGGTAGTGGCGTATATATTGTATCATAAGAGTCGAAAGAGGAAATTAAATTAAGAAATCAAGACAACTCATCAAACTTCACAGCTGAAATGGTTGCTATTGAAGAGGCTTTGTATAAATTTGAAGAATACCAAAACCCAGAACAACTATGGATTCTAACCGACAGTAAAAGCTCAATCCAACATTTACAGAATTATAATGAAGTATCTGATAATATATCAATAAATATAATAAAAAAGTTGGAAAGTATTTCCAAATCATCACAAATATACCTACAATAGATTCCATCACATGTCAATATCCCAGGAAATGAAAAGGCAGACAACTTAGCAAAAGAAGGCTGCAATAATAGTAATTTCCACAAAGAAACCCTAACCTATTTAGAAGTATATTCCAAATTTAAACAGGAAAATGAAGAAAAATGGAAACAACCTCCGCAACATGAATGGTACAAAGAGCACCAACCTGGTGCATCTATCAACTGTCAACTTGACAGAATTTCACAGACATCTTTAGCAAGATTAAAAAGCACCCATACAAAACCTATGAAAATCACAGACCTTCGGAAGATATATCCAGCATGTACAAGATGCAACCAAGAACAAGCCTCACCAGCCCACATCTTGTCATGCATTGGACTTACCCCGGAATTTATCTACAAGGAACCAGCAGAAGTAATAAGACTTCTAAAAGAATATGATCTCATGAAGTTGGTCTAAGGACCTAGGGATAAGAAAAAAGAGAAGAAGTTACTTGGATTCATTTTGCCAGATTTTTTTGTTTTCTTAAAATGTTAACTATGAATAATCAGTGGAAATAATTGAACAATGCCCTTTATATTCTACTTGGTGTTTTCTTTGATTATTAATGTGGTTACGATTTGTTTTTGGTTTGTTAGTATTAATCGTGGCTGTTTTATGAACTTTTGTCTTTAAATCATCTAGTGTTTACAAAAAAATAACTTATCACAATTTTTTTGGCACTCGGTTATAAATCATAAGTAATTATTACGTAACTGAGTGAAAACTTTAAACTTACTTGCTGAAGATTTCTTTGAGGAAGCTAACCCAGTACTAGAGTTGTGGATTGGTTTTGTTGTTGAAACAAGTAAGTTGAAGGTTTTTACTCCGTTACATAATAATTACTTATAATTTATTCAGTGAATTTGAGATGATTACAACAAACAACCCAGTCATAGATATGTTACAATGGAACAAAATTGTTTAACACTGAGTTTTATAACAACTCCATGAATTTGATTTTTCCTTTATTTTTCATTATCAAGTAGAAATACACAAATTTGTGTGATTATAGAAAATAATTTCAAGATAAAATTAAAACATATCTCACAGCCAAAATGTTTTTACGTTTTAATCAGTTATCAACGATAGAAAATATTATTTTTTGCATACAATTATATATATACATCAAGTTATATTTTAAGCATACTGTAGTATAGTTCTACTTTATTTGTAAAATTAAGTTCATTCTAAATAATAATATTCTATATTGTAGGTGTTATACATTTTATAAATCTGTATTATAACTTTGTTTTCATGTTTTTTTTTCAGTAAGTTTTTTCCAAATTGCAACTATATTTTCCAACGTTTAAAGTTTTCTTCCAGCACTGAAAGGGTTAAATTTTCAATAACATGGTGCAATATTGTAGGAAGTATTTAAAATTTTGAAATAGATCTTGCCCAGTTTGTTTTAAGTGGTTTAGTTTAAAAACAAAACTTTGTGAGCTTGTCAAGTCAATGAAAATTGCAATCAACTTTCTGTTTAGTTAAAAAAAATAATATAGAAGTTTATAATCACTGCTGTAAGTTTATTTAAAAACTAATGATAATGATAACTCCTTTTATAACATCAACATGACTAAAGGTACAGTTGGCTTACTTGCACCATACAATACCCAAGGAAGGTAACACAGTTTCAAAGAAGAACACTAGGCTTCAACTGCCTATTATTACCTTAAGTTTTACCCTAGACAGTTTTTCACAGGATAAATTCACCCAGACTAGAAACAGACCCAGGATCTTTAAGTTAGTCAAATATTATGCCTACAAAACCACATTAAAATTAATATATGTATTAAAATGTAATGCATTTATTTTGGTTTAAAAAATTTAAGGTACAATATACTGTCAAATTGTTTGCTTAAATCTTTGTTTATAAACCAGGATAAAGTCACTAATTCCTTCTCTTTCATTTACTTTCACCTTCTTTTAGGTTTGTATCTATAGTAATATTTACAACTAATATTCATTTTTTATTATCTGTTTGACAAAAATTAGTTATGTTTTGAAATAGAAAATGAAATTTGTTTACAGCCATAAAGCCTCTGTAACTGCTAACCAATGAAAGTAGCCTATTTAGTGTTACAATTATTTTTACTTACAACTTTTTAAAAAATGTTTTAACTTGCCTATAGTAGCACTTACTTTTTTTGTTGAGGACCGCCGTTTCGGGAGATGTGTCCCTTTGTCAACTCAGACCGTAACTGATCTCAAGGTTTTTGTAGGTTAGGGTGGGGGTGGGATATTTTGGTGGTGTGGGTGTATTTTGTGTGTATTAGGAGTTATGATGTCAAAAAGTGCGTGTGAGTTGTAATGTAATTGTGTATTGAGTATGTGTGTAGGGTGTAGTTTGAAGTGCCTATATATTTCGTATTGTTCGGTTATGTAGCGTTGGTTATTTCTGTGTTGTTTATGAAGAATTTGTAAGTTAGATGTTATGTCTGTGTAGTCGTGTTTTGTGGAGTTGAGATGATCGGCGAAGTTTGATTGGTAGTTATTGTTTTTTAGTGCTTTTATATGTTCTTGGCAACGTGTGTGAAATGACCTCCCTGTCTGGCCTATGTAAAAACTGGGGCATGAACTGCAAGTTAGTTTGTAAACTCCAGTGGTGTTGTAAATGTCGTTGATTTTGCTGTTGGGTTTAAATTGTTTGTTGAGAGTGTTGTGTGTGGAGTAAGCTATTTTGTAGTTGTATTTTCGTAATGTGTTGGTTAGATTGTGGGTTTTGGATGATCTGTAAGGTATTGATAAGTATTTTATGGGATTGTCATCTTGTGTGTTTGTATTTGGGTTACTATGTTTATTTTTTAGGCGGTTGTATAATTTGTCTATCATTGTTGGGTTGTATCCGTTTGTTTGTGCTATATATTTTATGGTGTTTAACTCCTGGTAGTGTTCATCTTTGTCTAGTGGTGTTTTAAGGAGGCGATATATCATGGTATTGTAAGCAGCTAGTTTGTGTTGGTGTGGGTGGTTTGAGGAACTGTGTATGGTTGTATTAGTGCTGGTGGGTTTTCGGTAATCTCCTGAAACGGCTGTCCTCAACAAAAAAAGTAAGTGCTACTATAGGCAAGTTAAAACATTTTTTTTAAAGTTGTAAGTGATTGCTAGTAGCTCACATGAAAATGGAATGAACAAATGGGAATTATTTTTAATAATTTTTCTTCTACAACTCTGATAACCATGGAATCTGGATTTGTAGTATGAGTCCTATAACTCTGGAACTATTTCCCCCCAATTTTTTACAGAGATGGTCAAATTATTCAAAATCTACATTTTGTATGTCATCCTTTCTTTTGTTCATGCTTAGTGAAATAGCTACTTACATATCACGCTAGAGGATACTCTATCAAGGAATTCCCTCAGTCTTTGCTCTGAAGTTGATGTCTTAGGCTGTAGTTTAGCTTGTTGAGCCTTTGCAGGCAACGCCTCATCATGTTCATTCACTGAACTACTTTCAGCACGAGTCGTTCTGTTTTGTTTGCCTGTAAAAGCTTATACAATATTAAATTGTATGTTTTATTTCTATATTGAGTATGAGCTACTAGCATATACATACTCACTTTAAAATAGTACACAACTAACGTAGCATTTATTCTTTCTTCAACAAGTTGAGGTATATGTTGAGAAACAGATATCTCCCAAAACAGCGTACCTCGCCAAAGTTGAAGTATATAGTATCTAGTAGAATTGTATGTTTTTTTTAAATGAAAATATGAGCTATTTCAAATATATATATATATATATATATATATATATATATATATATATATATATATATATATACTGTATGTACAGATACACATCTAGAAACTATGGTCTGTCATTATAATGTACAAAGAAGAAAACAAACACTCTAAAATACAAAAAGGAGAATGAATTTATATCAGTAACAGATATTATAAAATTCTATGTTTTCTATTGTGTCAGGATGTGGCTCAGCTTTTCATAAATGTATATAGAACAATATAGGTATTGAGTGTATATTGTTATGTGTGGCTTATATGTATATGGCTTTCACATAAAGTCTGTGAGGAAACATTTTGCTATTTAGACTTGTTAACATGAAAAAGATTTCTAACAACAAATAGATTTTAAGTTAGTTGGTGGTTTCATTAATTTGTTTTATTCTTAAGGTGTGTATAAATAATTGTGATTTTCTAAAACTAATTTAAAAATTTGACATATTTGATGTATTTTAATTTAAGGTTAAATAGCCTGCTACAGAGCATTCTAAAATATCTCAATAATATAACTGTAGCTCTGTTCACTTAAATCAGTGGTGCAGTAAAAGGAGGGGCCAAGGGGCTTCAGCCCCCCTTCGCCATCCCTATAAAGAAAAAGAATTTATGAGTTGTCCTTCATTGGAAAACGTATAGTGTAGATGTACTGTATATAAATTTAATTACCAAGATTTACCAATAAATAAGTATTAATACATTTTTTAAGTTTTATTTGTGGCTGATGTATTAGTTAATTAGCAATATAATATAAATACACAGTTGTTGAGTTTGCACCCTGGAGTAAGACAAAGTATGCTTTGAAGTAAATTTACTGATTTTAGGGGAATATTACAACCGAGATGATGCCCCCTCCTATTTTTGATGTCCTCGGCCTCCGTTAAAGAAATTCTGGGTACTAAAATTAATAAGAAGTCCGCCACTGACTAAAATTAATAATAAATGTGAAATTACAAAACTGAGTACAGAATCTGAGAAACTCATAGAGTAAATAGAATTATTGAAATATGTATGTATGTACAATGAAATCATAAAATATGTCATAGTAACAATGATTTTAATAAGTAAACCTTTGGAAGAAAAATCTATTGTTCTAATGGTGTGGCAAAAGGTGTTATTAAGGCAAAGTCAGCATACTCCAAATGTGACTCATGCCATCACAGCCAGCAGTGAACATGTTAAGAATATTTTAACCAGCTTCATAAATAAACATATATTAGCAGTTTTTAATTAAAAGATCATATCTTTCTACTCACCAAAAGCAACCTGGAGATCAAGTCTATTAGTAGATGACTTCTTTGGAGACATAACAAAATCAACTTCATTCATATTGATATCTTTCTCTGTGGTTAGAAACAAAATAGCAGATATGGGATCATGCCTAGTAAATGTCTCATAAATGGTTGGAAAATCAATGAAGTTTTGTTGCGTTGTCATGTTAAACTTAAAAGCAAGGCCAGTTGTTTCTCCAAATCTCTTTTCATACTGAAATACAGAAGTTTTGATCAGTAGGGCTATTAAATTTATATTAGGATCTAACAATTTATAGAATTTAAGTATTTCAAGTGAATTTTAATGATAATTATTTAGTGCAGTAACAGTTAACAGTCAGGTTATAGCATAGGTCTATTAGCTACAAACTGCAGAGCTGATTTTCTCAGGTCATTTAATTCTCAGGTTTTTCAATATATGAACTGTTTTTCAAAATTTAATAAGCTATAGATGTTGAGAATAAATAACATTTACAAATGTACTTAAAATTCAAGTTAAATTATAAAATAAATCACGAATTCGCTTATGTCTTATAACTTTATGTTCTCTTGATAACCTAAATGTACTTTTCACCTATAACACTGAAAAATTCCATTTTATTTTTCTAAGAGTGTCTACTTTCAAGTAATTTGGACATCAAAATACAATTCGATTGCTAATAAAAAGCATTTTAATAATCAGATAAAAAATTGTATGGGAAAAATATTAATATTTAAATATTCACAAATGTTACTAATATAAATGTAACTATACTAACCCTTTTATTAGGTCTGACATAAATATATTCAGTATTTTTAGCTTCAGAGTGTGGTTGGATGTTGAACACGCTTCTTTGGGTTGTGTATGGCCAAGTGCTGTAGTGGAGAAGGTGAACATCTTCACTTCGACTTCTATGGCTACTGAGAGGTCTAAATGAAGCTTGAACCTTATTATTTTCTCTGTCTACATCCATAGATACACTGAACGGGAGATGTATCTGAAAGTTTTTGTCCAGTCCAGTACCATAGTAGAAGTTATCAAAAGGTGTGACAAATCCAAAAGTAGATTGTAGTTGTGTTGAATATCTTAACAGAATAAAACGATTACTTGTTATTGATGAAGATTATGATGAAGACTATCTAAATATAGATTTTATTTCAAGCATGACATAAGTTGATGAGTAAGACAAAATTAACTTGAATAATATTTTACTTCCATTTGTTGATTCCATCTTCGCGTGAGCTACTAGTAATCACTAACACTTTTAAATGTTTTAAACTTGCCTATAGTAGCACTTACTTTGCTTGATAAGGATGGCCGTTTCAGGAGATGTGTCCTTTCGTCAACTCAGACCGTAATTGATCTCAAGGTTTACGTATGTTAGGGTGGGGGTGGGATATTTTGGTGGTGTGGGTGTATTTTGTGTGTATTAGGAGTTATGATGTCAAAAAGTGCCTGTGAGTTGTAATGTAATTGTGTATTGAGTATGTGTGTAGCATGTAGTTTGAAGTGCCTGTATATTTCGTATTGTTCGGTTGTGTAGCGTTGGTTATTTCTGTTTTGTTTATGAAGAATTTGTAGGTTAGATATTATGTCTATGTAGTCTACCTACCTATGTAGTCTACATCTAACCTACAAATTCTTCATAAACAACACAGAAATAACCAACGCTACGAAACCTAACAATACGAAATATACAGGCACTTCAAACTACATCCTACACACATACTCAATACACAATTACATTACAACTCACACACACTTTTTGACATCACAACTCCTAATACACACAAAATTCACCCACACCGCCAAAATATCCCACCCCCACCCTAACCTATGTAAACCTTGAGATCAGTTACGGTCTGAGTTGACAAAGGAACACATCTCCCGAAAAGACCGTCCTCAACAAGCAAAGTAAGTGCTACTATAGGCAAGTTTAAAACATTTAAAAGTGTTAGTAATATTTTACTATAATTATCTTAAATCTGTTCCGATTATATTTGAATAATTTCCATAAAATTGTGAATAAAATGAGCAGTAGAAACAAAAAAATGCAGTAATTTTTGTGTAACTGAGTGAAAACTTTTGAACTTACTTGCTATAGTGTTTTGAAAGAATTGTGTCATTGCAGAAGCTAACCCACTACTGCTGTCAATTGCTCAAGTTTTCAGACGTATCATTTATGAGTCTGGATGAGGTGTGGGTTAACTGGGTTGTTTACTGCATAATTGAATATGTTGTTAGTTTCGAAGTGTGTGTGTGTGTGTGGTCGTTTAACATATGTTGTTTTTGTGTTGTGTGATGTTTGAATATTTCAAAATGGTTGGTAGTGGTCGTGTTTTTTACTGTGGTTTAATACCTAGAGAATATTTAAATTAGTATCGTTTATGTATGTATGTTGGGTGTTTTGTATTTGTGTTGTGTAGTAGTATTTCGGATCTATGAATTTTATTTCATTGATGTATTGTTTGAATCTTGTGTTAAATGATCTACCGATTTGGCCAATGTAGAAGCTGGAGCAGCATTACATGTTATTTTGTACATACGGGATAGATTGTATTTGTCTGTTTGTTGTTGAAAGGGCTGTATTGGTTTTCATAAAGTGTGCGTTGATTTATACGATAAATGGTAATTGAGTTTTCTGTATGTGAAAGCAATTTTGATTGTGTGTTTGTTATGGTAAGTGATGGATATGTATTTGTGGTTTTTTGTGTCTTGTCAGTGTGGCTGTTTGACGGTGTTGTTTAGGTTTAATTTTCTTGAGTATGCTATCTATAAGTGTATGATGGTAACTGTTTTGTTGAGTAATGTATTTTATAGTACTAAGTTCTTAATCATAGTCTTTTTGTGGCATAGATACATGTATATTAGTTAGATGGTGTAACATATGGTTAAATTAATCGTGTTTAAGTTGTGTAGGGTGATTAGATGTGTTGTGTATGACAGTATCAGTGGTTGTTGGTTCCTGTATATTTTGAAAATAAGCTTAGGGCTTGTAAGGTCAAGGCATTTTATTTTATTATTGTCTTCTAATACAAAAGTATATGTTATGTTTTGACGTATGGTGTTGATGTAATTGTGTAGTCGTATGATTTGCTGTTTGTTGTCTTTGTATAATAGTAAAATACGTCTACATATCTATGGCAGTATATTATTTTATCTGTATGTTTATTGTTCCGTAGACTGTATTGTTGTTCGATGTGCTAGAGGAATATTTCAGCTGGAATACCTGAGATAGGGTAGCTCATTGGCAGGCCATCATTTTGTGTGTAGAATTGTTGTTGATATGTGAAATAGTTTTGTTTTATGAGTTTGGTAAGTGTAATGATTTCTTGGATGAGTTCTTGAGTAGTTTTGATTGTTGTGAGCATGTTTTGTTGGGTATTTGAAGTGTTTGTTCATATGATACGTTGATGTGTAGGTTTCTTATGTCAAATGGTGCTACGGTGGAGTTGTGTGATATGGATGTCTTTAATGTTGTGAATCACCTCAATGTTGTTGCGTATGGGCGTGTGGTTGTTAAGTTTTATGTGGTCGTTGATTACTTTGTATTTGTATTTGGCCAGCTTGTGTGAAAGTGCCAGTGTGTAGTTGATTAGTCAGTGAATGGGTGTTTTCTTTGTGGGTTTTAAGTAATGTATTTATTAAGAGTGCTTGAGATTTTATTTGTTTGTAATATTTTTTAAATTCTGGTTTCTTAATTTTGATGTATTTGTTTAGAAGGTTTTTAATTTGTGTTTGATATTTTGGTGTAGCGTCTAAATTGCGTTTGGTTATGTTGTTTCCTCTCATAAATCTATTTAATTTCTTATAAATGTCTTGTTGGTGCATTATTACTATAGAATTACCTTTATCTGCTTTAAAAAAACTTAGTTTATGTTGGTCAAGTTTTTGTATGATGGATTTAAGGGTTGTGTGTTCATTACTTGTGGTTGTTATAATGTTTAAAGTGTTTATGATAGGCATTTTATGTTTAAAATCCTCTCTAATGTATTCATGATGAGTGGGCTCTGTCTTTTAAATTGCTGTTTCTGTGCCCAAAAGTATGTTTATTTGTTTGTGGTTGTATTTTAGTTCTTTGTTTAGTAGTGTTAATTCGTTTATATTAAACTCGATGTTTGTGGTGTTAATTGTGGGTAGGTGAAACTGGTGGTTGGTAAAGAAAGTAATATTGTTTAGAGTTGAGAGATTGTGTAGTTTTAGTTTTTGTTTGTTTCTAATAATATGTTGTTGTTTGTGTATATAATTGTTGATGTATTGAATGATTTCTTTGAGTTCGGTGTGGTATAATATTGTGATGAGGGTTTGGTGTAGTTTGTATAGTGTACGGTTAAGTTCATCTCTTTTAACATATAATTGTTTGATGTTATTTTTAACTAATATATTCTGTGATTGTGTTATTCTATTTTGTGCAGCAGGTATTGAGTTGGATGATGAATGAAAAATAGTTTTGCCTGTGTTTTTGTATTTGTTTTATTTATTAGGGTAAATCAAGTAAATATTATTAAATAGACTATATCTTAAAAATGAATTTTTCTGAGGTAAAAATTGCCATAAGTGATGCGCCTTCATTAACAGAAAACTATACTTACTAATTAGTTGATGGTCTAAATTTGCATAGGTAAAATATAGACATAGCTTTGCAAAATGAACCAGCTTAGTAAAATTAAATATAGGTATGACTATGTCAACAAATCATGAGAATATAAGTTTCAAGTTGTTTGTTACTTCAATTATTCATGCAAAACCTATTATAACTGTAAAAGACCTGCCTGTAAATTGAGTTATGCAAAGTTATTTTTACTGTAAAACCTGTCTCTATACACTATAAATATAGACAGATCCAAAACGAAAAACTTAATTTCAACTTAAGTTTCACGTAAATCATTATCATAAGAGACAAAATCTAATTTTATAACTTCAAAATCCAAAATCAAGGTAAAAATCTAAATGAGTTTGGTATGTGTCACCTAAGCCAAAATACCATGAATCACTAAAAACAGAAAGTAATATATAAAAAAAATCTGATTAGAAGATCAAACTGTCAACAATTTTAAAATGCATCATTTTGATCTCAACTTTCATATAGTGAAGTACATTCTTGAGAATTGTTGCTGAAAGCAGTCACATAGCATCTTAAGCTAGATAAAAACCTTAATATTTTTTTTTTTTTGGAAATTTTAAACATTTTGACAAGTATAATTATGTCATTAAATTAAAGCTTGTATTTATTTAGTTATATTTACAAAAACAATTAATTATTTTGCAGTTCAAATTCATAAGCATTGGTTTTTGTAATGGTTTAAAACAAGAATATTTATCTATCTTTCCAGTTATGCTTGATTAGCCTGTTAAAAGTAACAAAACTGAGGAGACCGGACAGCATTTAAAAAAAATTAATTTTTCATACTCCTTTATAATTTTGTCATGATTCATGGGATATGTCCCTTAAAAACCCATGCCCTGCATATAAGTGTTATAGTGTTTGAAGCATATGTGTCAGAACAATCAGAACTATAGTAAAACAATAACTGGAAGCTATGTTACATTTGAAAACAATAAGTGAACCTGGTATCTCTTGTCAGCCAAGTTTTTTGGTTCCTTAAATCTTTCTTGTTTGAAAATTAAAACTACCTTAAAATTTGTAGTTTCCAAAATGACAATTAAAAAATATACTTACACTTTTAAAATGTTTTAAACTTGCCTATAGTAGCACTTACTTTGCTTGTTGAGGACGGCCGTTTCGGGAGATGTGTCCCTTTGTCAACTCAGACCGTCAACAAGCAAAGTAAGTGCTACTATAGGCAAGTTTAAAACATTTTAAAAGTGTAAGTGATTACTAGTAGCTCACGCGAAGATGGAATCAACAAATGTTAATATTGCAAGCCGAGCATCAACCATCCATCGATGGATTTTAAAAAAATTAATTTTTCATACTCCTTTATAATTTTGTCATGATTCATGGGATATGCCCCTTAAAAACCCATGCCCTGCATATAAGTGTTATAGTGTTTGAAGGATATGTGTCAGAACAATCAGAACTATAGTAAAACAATAACTGGAAGCTATGTTACATCTGAAAACAATAAGTGAACCTGGTATCTCTTGTCAGCCAAGTTTTTTGGTTCCTTAAATCTTTCTTGTTTGAAAATTAAAACTACCTTAAAATTTGTAGTTTCCAAAATGACAATTAAAAAATATACTTACACTTTTAAAATGTTTTAAACTTGCCTATAGTAGCACTTACTTTGCTTGTTGAGGACGGCCGTTTCGGGAGATGTGTCCCTTTGTCAACTCAGACCGTCAACAAGCAAAGTAAGTGTTACTATAGGCAAGTTTAAAACATTTTAAAAGTGTAAGTGATTACTAGTAGCTCACGCAAAGATGGAATCAACAAATGTTAATATTGCAAGCCGAGCATCAACCATCCATCGATACCGTAACGTACATCTCAAGGTAAGAAAACTTTCCCTTCTAGACGGTCTGAGTTGACAAAGGGACACATCTCCCGAAACAGCCGTCCTCAACAAGCAAAGTAAGTGCTACTATAGGCAAGTTTAAAACATTTTAAAAGTGTAAGTGATTACTAGTAGCTCACACGAAGATGGAATCAACAAATGTTAAAAAATATAACAAGACATGTACACAAAATCTTAGGAAACTAATGCTAGGAAATATTTCAATAATGGGAGTGATATATATTCAGAAAAAATTGTG
The DNA here is from genome assembly GCA_036971475.1 of Prosapia bicincta. Taxonomy (NCBI): domain Eukaryota; kingdom Metazoa; phylum Arthropoda; class Insecta; order Hemiptera; family Cercopidae; genus Prosapia; species Prosapia bicincta. The sequence goes on along the minus strand of JBAIZL010000002.1, from coordinate 360,990,081 downwards.
AGACTGGTGCAGCTCAGAAGGAATACTTGTAACAGGCATTAAATCGGGTTGGAAGGAATAGTTTTTCTATAAGAACGCTCGACATTTTTTAAAATATCAAATATTTTCTAGGTTTTTAAAATAGTTTTACTCATTATTTTCTTTTCATTTGTAAATAAAGTTTTATATGCATTTTGGAATTTGTTTTTTCAGTATCTAGATGCAAAATTGTAAAGGAAACAAAAATTTTAAGTAATTTATGACTCTTCAGTAATAACTGATAAATCATATGATCTGTTGAAACTATTTAATATAAAAATTTTCATATACTTGAAAACAATCATGTTATATCATTAGAAACATGGGTTATGATACGCTTGTTCATTAGAGCAACTTTGTTATAGAACAAAATGAACTTGTAATTTGTACCAAAACAACTTATAATAATAGTTAACTATACTACGTGTTACCAATGCTAATAAATTTAAAACAAACAAAAAATATTCCATAGAATATTACATTAAAAGTAAAATTTTTTATTTAGTTGTATTAGTTTGCACTTACACAAATTGTAATTCAGCTGACATGTTTAAAGTTTTAGGAATCTTGATTTCACTACTCTCACTTGCAAGATTAGGGTTGCTTCTTAATTTACCCTCTCCTCCAAAATAAGCAAAAGTAGGTACATTAATTCTGTAAGAGAAGGGAAAACCAGTTGCCATAGGAAAAGCAATCATTGCTTTGTATTCCATATAATATTTTGTGTAGTTGAAGTTTTTTCCATTTTGCCAAGAGGATGCGATTTCTCTTACAACTAAAAGCAGAAATTAATCAATATGTAAAATATAACTTATACATAATTTCATAATGTATTTTACTAAAGCCTGGCAAAGGAATTATTTTAAATTATAATCTGTAGATGTCTTTCTAGTATGTAAGCTTAATAGAATTTGAAACTTTGAAGAAAATAAAAGCAAAAAAATTGTATTTCACGACCCTGAGTTTTGATGTACAACTAATACATTCATTTAAAATAGAATACAAATAATTATTACAAGTTGCTGATGAAAATAGATATAACATGCTTATACTTTGTTTTTATAGTTAACTCTAAGTATTAACTAACTATGTAAAAGCTCAGAATTTTTGTCTCCAACAATCAGAAAATCTTTTAAGTGGAAACGATGCATTCATGATGAGTGAGTTTAAAAATTAAGAATATGAATGAAAAGGTTTTTATAGATACTTGTGAAAAAGGGTTACAGAAGTGAAGAATAAAGGTCATTGTGAAAACAGGAGAGAGTGAGAAAGAGATGATTTTGGAATTTGAGAGCGATTTTGGACTGTGAAGAAAAGAAAACGTGCAGTGATTGGATGATCTGACCCTAGATCAACCAAGTGTATTATCTGTCCCTGATGTCCAATAAATTAATTGTGTAGCCTATAAAACTAAATGTATCCTCTGACGGAATAAAACTTAACCTTTATCAAGGCCTTGTTTTTATGTATGTTTTGTAGTAAATCGTGAGTAGAATCCCAACTAGCTCACATTTTTGTCTGAGGAGAAATTTATTTTGCAATCAGTCCACACTTAACACACCATTCTTAAATAAAAGAGTATTTGGCCAATAATCAATGTGAAAGTAACATATAAGATAACTACACACATAATATTTCCCAGTTGGGGTTTACACAGTTATTTTGAAAGTATTCAACAATTCAATAGACATCAAAAGAATCAAATTGAAGCTATTACCTCAGGGCTTTAGGAAACAAGATAAAGAAAACTGAGAAAAATTTTTATAATGTTTGAACTAGAAGCAGACAAATTTTAACAGTTGGAAAAGAGTCATGTAAGAACAAAATAACTAGGGAGGAGAAATGAGTAAAACAAGACTAGCTGGTAAGATGAAATCAAGACGCGACAATTTGTCTAAAGGTCATTGGTATTATTGGCAATATTCAAATCAAATAAATAATATTTACTTTTGTTACATGTTAGATCCTGGGTTTAACCATTCACTGAATACATAACAGTAACTAAAAAAAAACAATAAAAACTGCAATTTAAACAAAATATTAAAGTAATATAATTTTATGTTGAATTTATTTTACATTTGCATTATCTGTCTTAGGACTTTCTATCTTTCTAAAACCCACAAGTTCTTTTATAAAAATTTTAACACAGACATACACACACTATAACGGTCCCAAAAACTTGGGAAATATATTAGGAGAAAATTTTGAAGTTTAAAAGTAACAATTTTTAAATATTAATTTAATTTTTTTTAAACTTAAAATGTAAGGTTAAGTGGCCTACAAGAGGATAGTAAAATGGAATGTTAAACGGTTTATGTAATTAATCACTTAAAACAGTAGTTTATGACTATCCGAACTTTAATTTTTTAACTAAATTATAGGTTAATATTAAAAAAATTCACCAAACGTAATGGACTACAAAATTCAAGGTTTATGTAAGATAAGTAATTTTAGAAGAGACAAGAATTTAGTTGCCCCTTAAGAGGAGCCGTGTTTAATTGTCAAACACCAATTTCACATAGAAACACCATCAACATTTCATTATGATCAGCGAAAGAAATCTGAGAAAATCACAAAATAGGAAAACATAAATTAATTGCACATTGAATTGAAAACATAATTTGTTCATTATTAAGAAGAGAGAGAAGGGAAACAGGACACCTGCAGTTGTATGTTCTGGAATAAAAGCTGATTGGTGAAGAAATGCTATGTAAGGAATAATAAAATCCGCTAGATTAAGGGACGTAAAAACTAGCGTCAGACTGTAACTAACTGGAGAATGGTGACATGTCAGGCTCAAAATTTGTTTTAAAAACAGTGAGTGTTTGGTAGAACAATGCATGGCTAAAGACTAGAGTAGAGCCAACATGTAGAATTCGTGTTTTCCTGGGGTGAGTTTTAGGGGGTACCCTAAAACTGAACAATTTACATCTTTGTTCAAAGTTTTTTCTGTTGCAAAGTGCAAATTTTTAAAATATGTTTCGCTGAAAATTGCATAAATACTTAATTATAAAGAAGAGTTTTAAGGCAAATAATGAGCTGTGAGTAAAATGGCATAAAGTATAAAATGTTTAAATGGAGTAAAATGGTATAAAATTCAAGAATCGTCGAATAAAGCTCAAAAGTTAAATAAAACTTTAATAAAATAAAATCTATACATTTATTATAAAAGTAAAATGCGAGACTAAACAAACTTTAAATAAAAGACTTTTTTAAAAATTTTAAAACCAAATTTTACTAAAACTTACAACTTCAAGAGAAAAGATAAAGAAATCATTCAGTGTAGCCAAACCAAGAGGGACCTAGTCGGAGTGAGAAGGGGGAGAGAGAGTGGGAGATTTTATACCATGGTTGTACAAGAAACACCAGTCCAAGGACAGAAGAACTCCAGGACCGATCCTTGAGAGAACTGGTAGTTTTTTTGTGAGAAAGTAAAAGGGCAAAAAACAAGTTAGCACTGTCTTTGTTTATCTTAAAATCTTAAAATTTTATTATATAATTTTAATTGATATTTTAAAATTTTTAAATGAAATTGAACCCTTGAGCACACGCGCAATTCAATCCTTGAATCCACCCCAGATGGTTTATTTTCCGTGAAAAGAACAAGTTTTTTGTTTACACTGACGCTTGTCCAGGTACCTTTCCACTGTTACCCCTTCTACTTACATATGAAAATTCAACTAGTTTCCATCTCACTGTCGCTTCTTATACATTGTCAAAGTGACCTTGGAGTGTGTTACACCTTATGTTTTAAGTTTGAAATAGTGTTTCTCTGATTTGTAATTTTTGATTTAGTTTATTAGTAGTACTTTACCAACTACTCTTTTAGTGTGTATATATTACATATATATAGGGTGAATATACCGTAAAAATTGATTCTTTCGAAGAACAAAGGAGGATTTTGGCCATGTTAGATGAGAGTTACAGCGGTCTTAAATCAACCGGAATAAATGCCTGTATTATTTATAAGAACAATGCAAGCTGTGATCAGAAAGCTCTTAGAATATTTCTCAGAGATGGCAAAAGCACACATTATAAAACACGCTTCCCTAGAAAGTCTAACATTTGACATCAAGTGTATCAGTGGAGTTCCAGAAGAGCTACAGCAAAGAAAAATTAGAGCGTCTAGTTGCTGCGACTTCTTCCAACGAAGGAATGAGAGAAAATGTCAGTCATCATGCTGTACTTGTAACAAGGTTCTGTGCAAGGAACATACATATATATTGTAAAGATTGTCACCCAAAATAATTATCAATGTTAACCGACAAGTGCCTTTTTTAAATTCCTTCTATTAGCTAACAGTCTCCTGATATATATCTTGTAAAATGTTCAATTGTTAATAAATTACATTTTTACTCATCCAATCAAGTTCAAATACATTTTTGAAGGCCTTAGCAATGCGCTAACTTTCCAATACCTAACGCTATATTTCTCAAAGATGTATATGATTTCCCCACTCCGGTTTTCGTTTAAACCTCCATTGTACAACCTTAAACTGTTGTAATGGTTACTACACAATCTCATAAATAGTCCTCTAGGGTAACTAAAATGAAATTATTTTTTGGTAAGCTCAGTAGGAATTTACAGCAATTTTTTTAAATATTACTTGTTGAATAATAAGCTGGTAGTTGTATTCCATTTATTGTGTTCATAATATTTTTTAAATTTTATATTTGTTACACTTTTAAATGTTTTAAACTTGCCTATAGTAGCACTTACTTTGCTTGTTGAGGACGGCCGTTTCAGGAGATGTGTCCCTTTGTCAACTCAGACCGTAACTGATCTCAAGGTTTACGTAGGTTAGGGTGGGGGTGGGATATTTTGGTGGTGTGGGTGTATTTTGTGTGTATTAGGAGTTATGATGTCAAAAAGTGCAAGCGAGTTGTAATGTAATTGTACATTGAGTATGTGTGTAGGGTGTAGTTTGAAGTGCCTATATATTTCGTATTGTTCGGTTGTGTAGCGTTTGTTATTTCTGCAAACTAAAGAATACAACACAACAATGATTGACAACTTATACAACCGCCTAAAAAATAAACCTAATAACCCAAATACAAACACACAAGATGACAATCCCATAAAATACTTACCAATACCATACAGATCATCCAAAACCCACAATCTAACCAACACATTACGAAAATACAACTACAAAATAGTTTACTCCACACACAACACCCTCAACAAACAATTTAAACCCAAGAGCAAAACCAACGACATTTACAACACCACTGGAGTTTACAAACTAACTTGCAGTTCATGTCCCAGTTTTTACATAGGCCAGACAGGGAGGTCATTCTACACACGTTACCAAGAACATATAAAAGCACTAAAAAACAATAACTACCAATCAAACTTCGCTGATCATCTCAACTCCACAAAACATGACTACATAGACATAACATCTAACCTACAAATTCTTCATAAACAATACAGAAATAACCAACGCTACACAACCGAACAATACAAAATATATAGGCACTTCAAACTACACCCTACACATACTCAATACACAATTACATTACAACTCACTTGCACTTTTTGACATCATAACTCCTAATACCCACAAAATACACCCACACCACCATAATATCCCACCCCAACCCTAACCTACTTAAACTTGGAGATCAGTTACGGTCTGAGTTGACAAAGGACACATCTCCCGAAACGGCCGTCCTCAACAAGCAAAGTAAGTGCTACTATAGGCAAGTTTAAAACATTTAAAAGTGTAAGTGACTACTAGTAGCTCACGCGAAGATGGAATAAACACATGTTTATATATTCGTATTTATCATGAATGTTTTTTAAGTTTACAATACGTATGGAAGTTCTTTGAAACTTATATAGCCTATCAAATATATATTCATTTTCTTTTATTTTCATATCCCAATTTGATCTTGCCAAATTTGATCTACCTCCACAGTCATAAATCCATCCTGACAACCTTTGTACCTAACGCGTATGCTGCCAGTAGAGGCTTTGCTTCGTGAAAGGAACGATTGCTTTGAAACGAGTCAGCAAGTAAGTCCTATGTATTCACTAGTTGAATATTTTTTTTATTTTAGTTTAATCAGTGAATTCTAGCAACTTTAAATTTGATCAGATTCCAATGGGATATCATTGTTTCAATCCATATGTACTTTTTTAATAAACCTTCCTTATGACCGCATACAAGATAATATCTTTAGATTTTTGGTTTAACAATTTGTTCTTTGTAATTTTTACTAGTAACATAAAAAGGTAACCATCCAAACAGTTTTTATCCTTTATATATATATATATATATATATATATATATATATATATATATATATATATATATGAAGTTAATATATTACTGTTGTAAGTAATTTTATCCACCATTTAGTGCAATAATTTTACCTTGAGTGATGAGGCACCTTTCGGTCACTTGACCATTGTCGAATCACTCTGGTCAAGAATGATTCGACAATGGTCAAGTGACCGAAAGGTGCCTCATCACTCAAGGTAAAATTATTGCACTTAATGGTGGATAAAATTACTTACAATAGTAATATATTAACTTCATAAAGTCAGTGCAACGGAAAAACAATGGATAACGTAAAATATCAAGAATATATATATATATATATATATATATATATATATATATATATATATATATGATGAATAGTTATTATCTGGAGTACATCCATTCATTTTTAAGTGCACAAAATCGCAGTTCCGACGTTTTGCTAGAATCTTATCTAGCATTGACGAGGTGAACCCAACCTCATTGATGAGTTTCATCTGAGAAGGAATACGTATCAGCATATATATATATTTATATATATGTGTATGTGTGTGTAATGAAAATACGTATAGACGTTATAAAACAAATGTCTTATTGGCCAGATACTAAAACAAAATAATAAAATGTTATATATTATGTGAAATATAAATAAAAAATTGGGGTGTACTCATGTTACAAAATTTCACAAGTGTTTTCGAGGGTTAAGAGAAAAAAATTTTTTTTAATGTGTATTTTTGTTTTGTTTGGTAAATTAAATTAGTATGAAGTAGTCTAGAAGGACTCTAGAATATTTTAATTGATTTTAATATCTTTTTAATGACTTCCATAAGGCGACATTTGCAAAGTAAACATAAATGTTCAAAGTGGCTTTAACTACAAATATTAAATGAAACAATTTGAAATTCTTAAATAATGCTAAGATATTTTTGAGTTGTTATACTTAAAAAGGTCTTGACTCATATGTATTAACATACATATGCATATGTTTATATATGGAAATACCTCATGTCTTTTTTTATATTAAATTTATGTGGTTATTAACTAATGATTTTTGTTTAAATGTGATGTTTTGATGATAAGTAGTTTAAAAAATTAATTCAGTAACATAATTTTGAAAGTAGATAAACTAAAAAGGAACATAGGTAAAATAATTTTAAAAAATTTATTTTGAAAATAATAATTAAATTTAAGCTGGTATAAGACTAAATTAAATTATGGTTTTGTAGTATAAAAAAGTTGAAACAATTTGGAATTTTTTAAAACTAAATTTAAATTATTTTTAAAAATTTTAAATTTTGATTGAAATAAATTTGGTTTTATTTTATGAAAGTAAATGGGAGTTTAAAAATAAATCTGAAATATGAAAAATTATTGTGAATCAAAATTTGAATGCTGTAGTAAAATGAAATAATGTCACTTTAGTAAAAAGAAAGTATTTTAAAATTAACCTTGTTCAAAATTGTATAGTTATACAAAATTGCAAGTTACTATTTGTTTTGTTTTTGAAATATTTTTATTGCTATTATTATTGATATGTAATAAAGAATAAGATATAACAATTAACTTTAAATAATAAAACTTACAAGTATATATTTTTAGATAAATTTGGGACAAATTTAATTTTAAAATGAATTAAAGTTTTTTATATAAAATTAAATAAGAAATAAAATTTCTGTACTGTGATGGTTTTTACTAACTTACGACAAAGAGATAAATTTAATTTGTTTTAAATAAAGAGAATAACTACATGAACAAATTTTATTATAAACATAAATGCTGCTAACATAAATTATATTTTTACCTTTAGGCAAGCGGCTAATAGAATGGTTGCAAAAGGAGAATATAGTCTTTCCTCCAAAAATGTCCAACATTATCTGACCTTCAACTTCTTCTGCGAAGTTAGATTTCATTTTTAATAATTTAGCTACTTTCTGAGGGCTGTATTCTGAACTTGAAGATTCTTGTGGTTCGGATTCCATATGCTTGTGGTAAGGAGTGTTTATTTGTTCTCCAATTAGTTCTAAAAGATCATCAGTACTTGACACCATTAGGCTTGACTGTAATTAATCGAAAAATAAGAATTTAAAGAAACTTATTTCATAAAGTTCTTTTATTACAGTGAAATAAGATTCATAGGAAATACATTATGATAAACTGTAGAAAAAAAATAACTTTTCTATCTCTTTTCATATAAATTTCTCATCTTATTAATGGGGTTTTTGTTAAAAAGCTCAACATTTACATTTTCCAAGAATATTAAAAAAATTATTTAAAAACTGGAAAATAATAATACAACTACCAATGGCAATCTTAAAATTATTATGTAAATTAATTTTTTATTGTTATTTTAAATCTACAAACAATGAGCTTTAATGGCAAATATGATGATTAATAACGATTATGATTAAACAACAATGATTAAATAACAAAATAATGATTAAACAACAAAAACAGTAGAGTAGTTCACAGACTCATCATTGCAATTTTTTTACAAACCTCAGGGTATCAGCAATAAATAGTGTTGGATTATTGTGCCTCAAATATGCCTCATAAGGTATTTAAAAATAATAATGAGATATTTTTGTAAATAACAGCATGGGCATTTTCGAATATAGGCAAAAAGATATAATGTTTGAATGAACATATCAAGTATATTATAATAAAAAAAAGTTAAATTGTATATTTATGTGTGTATGAGCACAAGAACAGCACATACATGTTTGTTTTATTACTCAAAATTCATTGTTGCATTGAGTATTAAAACTATCATGAAAATGAATAATTATTCCCCATCACAGCTTCCCTTAGCTCAAATTGTCTCATTGACTACAAAGGGAGGGGAGTAGGGGCTGTGGTGGCTGTAAGGGAAGAATTTGTACTGTGATTTTCAAGTACAAAAATAGCTTAAAATTTCATTTCCAGTCCTTTTTTTATGTGAAAAATTAAAGGGAAATATTTTTATGTTAAAGAGAAGTTTTAAACTAAATAAAAAGTACAATTGCATATTCAACTTGTCTTGATAATAAGTTGACTCTGGTAAAACGTGTTTGATTCTGATAACAAAGACATGTGAAGGTGTCATATGAGTAAATGTACGTGGGTTTTGAAATATTTTGAAAATAGAACTAAAGTGTAAATATATTGTATGAAAATACAGTGTTAAAAAAATATAGTGTTATATCAAGTACAAAAATAGCTTAAAATTTCATTTTCAGTCCTTTATTTTTGTGAAAAATTAAAGGGAAATATTTTTATGTTAAAGAGAAGTTTTAAAATAAATAAAAAGTACAATTACATATTCAACTTGTCCTGATAAGTTGACTCTGGCAAAACGTGTTTTATTTCTGATCACAAAGACATGTGAACGTGTCATATGAGTAAATGTACGTGGGTTTTGAAATATTTTGAAAATATAACTAAAGTGTAAATATATTGTGTCTAATTCAACAATATTTATACTGCAAAAGAGTTTCTGGCAACAGCCCAGCGTAGTAATGTTTCGGTTTTGATAAATGACGTGTGTCGAAAAAATATGTATATGTTTAATTAAAAAATCCCGGTTCTTCTCTTTTAGTGATAGAATTGTAGATATTACTATCCAAATTGCAGAGAATGATTCAAATATGAATGAAAATCATTTTAAATAATTCAAAGTGTTATTTTTTAAAGTAGTAAAACAAACGTAAATTTTATAAAAAATTTTTTCTGATAAAAATGCTGTGGTTTGAAATTTTAAGAAAGTGTGTAGGTGGAGCACAGTTTTTGGCACTAGCACTCACAGTACAACATTTTGGCCATACCTCTGAGTAAAAAAGTAAGGATGACATCAAATAACATATTAGGTAATTTAATTAATAGTAAATTTTTAGAAGCCAACACAAACCAAAAAATCAGCTGCCAAATATGATCAAAACAAATGCCAAATAAATATTGTATACATAATAGATAAGAAAAATTATTGCTAGCACACATGTTGATACTATCAGACAACACAGCTTAACTTTCAAGAACATTATTCAATGAATTATTTTGTCAGGTAGCAAATTTAAATTAGATATAACAAAAACTTACATTAGTTTTAATTTTTGACAAAAATGTTAATGTAACATAACATCAAAGCCTGGGAAAAGAAAAAATTACCTGAAAAAGTAAGTAGTATGAATTGACTCTGATGGGTTGGTTTGATTTTCAATTTAAGGTATTTATAATAAACCCTTATACTGTAGTATTCATAATACTGTAGTTAAACATGTCTTGCATTTGCACTCAATGTACTAACAACTATAAGGACTTAAAAGATACTTTATTTTAAGAATAGAAGTTTTTTATTTACTTTAAGTATCCAAATTTACCAGATGAATAAGAAAATGAAGTATACAATTATTGTAATGGTTCATAATTAAATAGCAGTCAGTGAATTTTTAAGAATAAGGTAATTTTTAAAAGTTGGTATTTAATAGTGTTTTATAGCAGAAAACAAAGATCAATGTTTCTGACTGTGAACCTGGAGTAAAAGGAAGCAAAAGTGTAGTAATTTGTACTTGGCCATTTAATCTGTCACTATCTCCTTTCTATTTCTCTCTCTAATATGGTAAGGTGTGAGCCACATAATCACATGTGAATTACATGTTTATTTCAGGTCACCTGTGGCTATTGAAATATCAAAATCTTGTGGTAATTATTATGAAATTTGTATCACTAAATTGTTTAT
>JBAIZL010000002.1:360871581-360974081 GCA_036971475.1 Prosapia bicincta | reverse complement strand
TAAGACGAAAACGTTTCCTCCAAGTGTAAGTTGATAATTTAAAAACCTTTAGTTAACAAAAAGTCTGATCGCAAGTAATAGCAAAAGTGTAATAAGTAATTAACAACCAGCTCCTCATGAACAGCAACAAGATTTCGAAACTATAATTATATAATATTCAACTAAGTGAATATTTAAGGGCTTACTTGCTGACGTGTTTTGAAACAATCGTTCCTTTTATAAAGCGAAGCCTCTACTCAAGATGATTACAACAAGCAACAATTGTATAAATCTGTCATAGTAAACAAAAGTGTTAATTTAATTTTCAGATTTTTTTTATTCATAAGCAACAAATAAAACTAACTCTAACACTTATTAACAACTAAAATCAAAGCATGGAAAAAATAACTAGCAAAAACTGTAGAAAAAATGTAATAACCATGGTTGTGACTTACTATATACAAAATATTTTAGTTGATCTCTCAAATAAAACAAAATTAAATGCAGTAAAAATGTGATAAACATGGCTGTGGCCCTTTCAACAAATAGAAAACCATTTGGCAGTATTATGAGCTATAATTAGGGTAATATAACTATAACAGAGATAAACACTACATAAGTATTAAGTAAAATTTAATGTTTGTTTAGGTGATCAACTAACATCAATATTAATATTAAAAAAATTCATTATTAAGTCAAATACATCTATACCTTTTTGTAATAGTAAAATTTTAAATTGTATATTTATTAAAAAAATAAATAATGTAATTTAGATATAAACTAAATATTTATTACTATGAATAGTAATTACTTCTAGTTAATAACTTTTCACTGTTTTTTTGTTTCAGTTCCCATTTATGATAGGTTACAGCATTAATAATTTGTAAACAAAGACTTTTAGTTATTTCCATTGAAATTGTAACATTCTATGTTTCTGCTAGGTTGTGATAATAGAGAGTGATTCATATAAAACTCATTAGTCCGTTATTTGAATAGAAATACTCTGAAATTTTCATTTGCATCTCAAAAGAAGCAGAAAGCCTTGGAGTTTTGATCGTATTTTTCAACAGATGACACTGCCAATCATCCAAACAGGAACACAATAATGCAAATAATACACAAGTTTGAAATAACAGGCCATCTTGTGAGGGAAACCATCAAGAATCTTTCCCGTCCACTTCCAATGTTTGCTGTGGATGTTAAAAACTACTGCAGTTAACCAGTAAGTCTTAAAGGCGTCTGTCACAGGAGACCAAGTACCCATACACAATGTGTTAAAGAGCTGTGAAGAAGGCCTGCTTAAAGCCCTAGAGTAACATCTATTCATGAGCTTCTTGAACCAGATAAAATTAATAGGATAGAATATTGTCGTTGGTTCCAAATGACCATTGTCATCAATCCTGGCATACTCTTCTAAACGGTTTGGTGGACTTTCCGGTTATGTAAACTCACAGAACATACGCATTGAGTCAGCACAAAATGCACATGGTATTCAAGAAACATCTATGCACCCATTGAAAGTCGGAGTTTGGTGTGCAGTCTTAGCAGACAGAATCATGGGTCTAATTTTTTTCCATGGTACAGTGAACACCAAGGAGTACCGACGACACATTTTCAGTGAATTCATTGAGCTGCATCAAGGGTGCTTTCAACAGGATGGTGTCACTCGCCATACATCATGGGAGTCTATGGTGCTGATCCAAAGTTACTTTGAACACTGCGTAGTTTCCAGGAACTTGTGGCCGGCAAGATCAGAAGACTTAACCACACCAGACTTCTTCCTGTGGGATTTTTTAAAGTGAAGAGTCTATGCTAACTGCTCTCAGACTTTGAATGTTCTGATAGACAATATTAGACGAGATATTAACAGAATTGACAATGTAACACTCTGGCAAACTGCCAAAAACATCGAACTCTGTTCCTATAGGCAAACTGTGTATGTGTGTGTGAGTGTGTTCAATAAATACTTACAAAAAAATACTCCAAATATTCCACTGTAGGAAACATTACTGAATTTGGTAAAACACTGATAACCTTGGCTGCTTCCATTCCAGTTATTTTTTTTGACTTAACCCATGAAATGATATTAACAAGAGCAGGTCCTGTGCCAGCTTCGGTAACAGCATCTCGAAATACAATCCTAAAAGAATTTATTTATTGACTTTAATTTCCAGGTTTTTATCAGTTGGATAAGTGATAATAAAATTAAATTTATAAATTCACAGATATACAAAGATTAATTAAAACTAGTGAAAAATGATTAGAGAAATATAATCTTAAAATAATATGAATTTTAAGATCCAATGACTGGCTGACTGGCATTCAGAATTGAAAAGTGAGTAAGAAGGAAAAGAAGTCAATGGAATGTTCATCTTGAAACAATTGAATGTTGTAATTATGATACAAAGATAGTTTATCGAAATACCTAACAGGTAACTTTCAAGGAGGGAAGTTTTTTGCTAAATATTTATTATTTAATCCTTCATGTCATAAGATGACAACAAAATTAAGACCCTAGACATGAATGCATCAGAGTGAATCACCCTGACTGAAAACACATGAACAAGAAACACTATAATATATCTTTTTTAAAAAAATATAGAGTTGAGGATATGAATTTTAAAAATTATTAAAACCTTATTTAAAAAATCTGCACCATACAAACATTAACTAGGATTAAAAATTGTTTTATTTAGAATTAGTAATGTTTTAAAAGTAATGACATATTTAGTATATAAGAATTGTACTTACCCAGGTAATGAATTATCACTGAAGTATGCATATGTTTAAAAAAGACATTTACATTTTCCAAAATAGTTTGAAATACATACAAACATTGTTTATAAAGTAACCAAACAGCATTCATTTTTTCCCAAGTACAAGGAATATGTTACACTGTCCATGTTTAATTCTAGTTTTAAAATACAAATTGTTTTCAAGAACAAATTGTCAAAGTCAATCACCCAGTAATGTGAAAACATTATATTGTTGACATTTAGAAGTGTTTGAGAAAGCTCAAGTACATCTATTAATTTTTTGAAAGTTTCAGCTTGAGTCTATGGTATATTGTACAATAGATTTCACTAAATAAATTGTGAATATCTGACTTAAGATTGTTTGCTTGTATTAAAATTCTTAGTTGGTACAGTAAGACAATTTAATAATTGACAACCTTGAATTTTATTAATCACTTAAACAATAGTTTATGACTATCCGAACTTTAAATTTAGTAAATTTGTTAAAACTTACTGAGACAGAACGTTTTCGATTGCTATGTGCCGATCTTCATCAGTGTTTTCTGCTTGGAGATGTTGGGTCAAGCGGTGACGGTTTTAAAGGTAGGTTTTTGATAGTATCAAAGAGTATGTGTGATTTGTATTGTGTTTGTTCGTTTAATATGTTTGTACTTTGTGTTTTTGTGTGTCTGTAAATTTCATATTGTTCTACTGTGTTGAGATGTGGTCCTTTTTTGTTGATGTGTAGGATTTCTAGGTTATGGTAAATGTCTGTATATTTGTGTCCTGTTTCTTTTAGTGATTGTAAAATGTTGAATTGGTGTTCTGTTTGTGATCCTCGACTCTTTGTTTAAAGCTGCAACCTGTTTGTTTGAAATTGTTTGCTTTGAAATTTACAGACACACAAAAACACAAAGTATGAACATATTAAATGAACAAACATAATACAAATCACACATACTCTTCGATACTATCGAAAACCTACCTTTAAAAAACCGTCACTGCTTGACCCAACATCTCCAAGCAGAAGATACTGATGAAGATCGGCCCATAGCGATCGAAAACGTTCTTTCTCAGTAAGTTTTAACAAATTTACTAAATTTAAAGTTCGGATAGTCATAAACTATTGTTTAAGTGATTAATAAGATTCACCGAACGTAAGACAACAAAATTCAAGAATTGAATTTTATAACCTTGAAAGGATCATTAAGTATTCCTAAATTTGATCAAAAGGTTTTCTTGATAATATAATAAATAATAACTCTTGTTCTTTTTTCATTAGAAACAATTATAACTGCAATATATACGAGAGATTAGATCCATATATTTATGACAGTTATTTTTTATTTAAATAAAGATAAGTTTCATATTTCTGAAAAAAATCACTAATTTTCCCATATTTGTGCTTCAATATTAACTAGATACAAAATTTTAAAAAACTGAACATGATAAGTTATTGTGTAAAAGTCTATTAGTAATGAAGAACAAGAAATTCTACAACTGGTAAAGACCTAAAAATATTTCTAGGCTATTTCTAAGAAGACTACTTGTTCAGGAATAATTTTTTAATGGAAGAGAATAATTCATATTATAAATGACGTTACAGATAAATAGGTCATGTGTAGACAGAAATCGAGAGGCGGAGAAAAAGAAAATTTGGAATAGTTCTTGGAGAAAGTTGAGTTTCCACTGATTTACCACCTTCAGACAGGAAGCTATGAATGAATATACTTTATAACAAAACTTCATCAAATCTAAAGCTTCATGTATTCTGTAAATAATTCACAAAAACTACAAAAAATGACTTGAAAAATCTTAAAGTAAAAGATCATATATCATACTTATAGAAAATTACCACTAACTTTATTATTCTAATAAATATTTAAAGTCTTACAAGGACTTACCAGGTTTGGAATTTTTTTGCTTCACTACTGCTAGATGATGGTGAAATTTTTGAGTAATCATAGAATAATTCTTGAGCAATTTGTTTTATTTTGTTACTATCTAAGGTCCTAATAAGTTTAACCATAATGGTAAATTTATCCAACGATCCATGGGCAGGAATGAAAGAGGGTTGCTGTAAAGTTGTAGCAATATCTCTGGCTAATTTCATTATATTTTCTTCAACATTTACTCCTTTGGCACTCACAAGTGAATTTCCTTTATTTGCTATAAATTCAGGTAGGAATGGAATACGAGGTGGGGAGTCAATTTTAGGCTTCGGTTGATGTTCTTCACTGCTTGTTGAAGAACTACTACTGGATGAAGAAGAATCGCCAGAATCATAAGAACTAGAGCTTGAACTGGAACTTGAACTGGAACTAGAACTGGGACTAGAACTTGAACTAGATTCACTGGAAGAGGCGTTGAAACGATCTTTATTTCTGGATTCTCTACTCTCTGCACTACTACTACTGCTGCTGCTACTACTAGAAGAAGAATTTGAGCTAGAAGAACTTTCCTCAGAACTGGAACTTAAGTTAACATTAGAAGTTGAATCAAAAGGAGGATGTGACAAAGTTTCTTGACTCCCTGAACTTGGAGAGGAAGAGGAAGAGGAAGAGGAAGAAGAAGAACTAGAAGAACTGGAGTTAGATAATGACCTTGAGCTGTCAGAATATTTAGATTGGATATTTTTTGTATGCAGATTTTTTCTTTTTAATTTATGCTGTTCTTCAGATGTAGGAGAAATAGAGTAATTATCTGAATCCGAACTTTCACTACTGGATGAAGAGCTGCTAGAGGAGCTGTCAGAACTGCTGCTACTTGATCCTGAATTTGAGCTGTGATAATTGTTATTCTCTGCAGTTGGAGATGCAGGATTGAATTCATATACTAAATCCTTTATTGTTAAAGGATTAGATACCGATGAAAGAGGTTTAGAAGTTGATTGTACTTCAATCAATGTGAGATTGACACGACTTCCAACAATACCCTTCTGCTTGTCATACAAATGTGGACTGAGGACTACTTTATTTGTTGTTATAGAACTCTGAATAACAAAGTTCCTCAGATTTCCAGACAAGATAGTTCTGGTCACTGAAGTACGCTGTAAATATAAGAAACTATAAGTCACTATATACAATATAAGTTACTATAAGATCAATAGTGCCTGCTTTAGAAATATTTCCCTAATCATAACCTAATAATAATATAGGCATAAAGTTTATTGATTTAATGATTTCATAATAAAATGCTGCTTATTTTTTTAAATCATATTTTACAGAAAATGTTCATTTAATATAACTCTCATTTCCAAAGATAAATTAGAGTGAAAAATGTTTTTGAAAAGCGAACATGATTTGCAAAGTGTGGCTTTTGCCAGTAATAGTTGGTGAGTATAAGGTGACTTAAAAGTAAATCTACTGTGAAGAAATTAACCTGACTTTGGTACTTCAAGATTGAGGAAAATCTTACTTGTTTGGGCAAATTTGCATCCAAAAGATACCAAATTTTTAGTAAAAGAGTTTAGATTATAGTTTGAACATATGAGTAATTTGTCAAATTTAAAAATTATTTGATTTTTAAAAGTTAATTTAGTTTTTTGTGAAAGGTAACGCCTTCACTCCTTTATAAGTAATTTGACTCTTTATATTCCAAGTTGTTTCTTTAAAAACAAGAATACTTTCAAATGTTTATTGCTAGAAAATTATTTTAAAGTAATATGTATGGGTTATCATTTACATCTACAAATAATCCCAAATTAGGTTGATTTACTAGTATTAAAAGAAGGAAAGTAATTGAATATCCAATTAATCCAAATTACTCTATCTAGTCTATATTAACATAATAGGTATGGCTTACTTATTCTGTTACATATTTTTTATAGACTATAAAATTCTGTGGTACAAAATTTCAAACACAAACTGTAATGCAATCAGTAATAGTTGGAACAGTTACATTTTTCCAGTCAAATAGAATATAAATAGTTTACCACAGATCTCATGAAATAGCATAGTTCAATTACAACTTTTCTTTACTACCTACTACCTGATATAAATTTGTGTATTAAAGCCTCTAACCTTCACATAGCTAATACCTAGTACAGTAGTGTGCATATTAATCTGAATGCAGTGATTATTTTGATAATTTTTATGATATGGCTACACTGTTAACGTGTTCAGCACAGCAAGCGTGCCGGCACGCTCTGGGTTCCCTTGCGAGGCACAGAGAGCATGCCGATGCGCTCCTACCTTATTTTCTTAGATAGGGCGAGCTCACCGGCACGCTCACTCCCAGGCTAATTGAAACTTCTCTACTGTCAATACGCGTTTGTATAAAGGTTTGATTTTTACGTCAATGCTTCAGAAGAGTTTGGAGAATATTGTGCCTGAGTCGTTTTTAAATCCGACCATCCCAATTTAACTTTTGATGCTTCAACTGAAACAATGCTTTAGGGAGTTTTATGAACAGATTTAATTAAGTTTACCTTTTATATTTTAATGTTTTTTTTAGTTTGAACCATTTAACGCGGCAAAATTTCCGGTAAGACAACGATCATAAAAATTAACTAAGCTTTCTGAACTAATGCAAGAATAAATGATAACTGTCCTATTAGAGTGAATGAAGCAATTCGAGGTGGGTAAAGACTATTGAAAATATGAGTCATTGACAAAATGCTTGGACGCCCGAAAACCTAATGTGTCAAATAAAATTGTTGTAAACAAATGTCAGCTAATCTTGGCTATAAATAGTCTCGGACGTGACATATGTATTATCTATGTCTCCATTTACATTATCGATCTCCGAAACACATGGCACAAACAGGAACAAACATTCCAAGTTAAACATTGAGTGCTTATTTTAGTATGTAATATATTTTAGTAGTAAGGTCTAGTTTTGTATATAAATTTTCTTTTTTCTCTGTCTTTTTTATTGTTTTTCTTATTTGTCATACATTAATTTATCATTTGTATTTCTTTTTTTTAATTGTGACCTGATAAATAAAACAATATTTTAGATTCTAATACACTGTTCTGATGTCACCAATAAACATGTATATGTTAGAAATAAAATTATTGAGATGAAAACAAGGGGCTCGATAATTAGATGCTACGACAAGCTATGCAACCCGCATAGCGTTCCAGAGGTGGAAGTTAACGAAAAACAGACAGTAGTTTGATGAGATCACCAATATCGCTGCCGTGCTGAAAGTGTTAACTAAATACATACTGTAAGTGTTACATGAGATGAAGAGTTACTCCTTTCCTCTGTAGCAAATTTGTGACATAAATGGTGATTTATATAGTCAATATATTTTTTTATTACAAAACCATACTTTCATGCATATGTTTATGTAATTAATCCATTGTAATAATTGATTGAACACTTAGAAACTTTCAAAAACTGTTTATTTTATGAATAAGCTAGTATACCACTTGACAATTACTTATGATTGTGGCGGACTGAGGAAAAAAACAATTTAAAAAAAATTCAAAATGACAGTGAAAATATCAAAAATTATTTCTTGCTTGTGGCATTTATAAATTTGTACACAACCTTTTAAATTATTATATCATAACCCTACGGCATTTGCCAAAGGAAAAGAAATATATTTAGCATATGAAATTCCTTAAGTATAATTCATCAGTCTCTCAAAAGTTATAGTTGTTCCAATGTGTTAGCAACCAGTCCCAAAGTATGTGCAAAAGATCTTGGATTACTGGAAGATAGTCTATGAGTTTGTTTTGTCCTACTCCACAACATTGCCATTTTCTTTCAACAATGTTAATGATCTCTTGAATTTTATAGTCCATTACGTTGAGTGATCTTATTAAATCACTTAAACATATTGTTTAAGTGATTTAACATTGATGATGTTCCTGCTTAGGAAATCTCTCATCACCTCATTAATGACCAACCAAATTTTTGCTTCCATTATTTCTTTTTTGTATAAGTAACACATTTCTTCTTGCAGTTAATTCCTCAATGAGTAATACTAGAAAATTTCAAACCAGTGTTCACTTTTAGGACATCTCAAAATGACCTTTTCTCCTTCTTTTAGAAGTGCTAGTAAATCATCTTTGGTGAATGTGTTATGTCAAAGCGTTCTTGAAGGAAATTCCAAAAGAAATAGGGAATCAAAATGATTTTTGTCATCTTGTAAGAAATAAGTTCTTTTGACTCCCTTGTCAACAATTTAAATGTGCTCAAAAGAAAGGTCTGTCAAATTAATACACAGTGCATAAGATAATTTTTAAATCTTTAGTAATTATGTATTAAACTCACAGAAAGGAAGTCTCCCATTTCGTTACTTCCTGGTTCCCAGTTAGTAAGTCCTGTAAATCCAAAATGAAATGTAACATGTTTATCACAGTTACTGAAATTTTTTGTTTTTACAACATCAATCAAGTTTTGATTTTGTGTAGGCTGGTAAGTTGGTGCAAGTTCTGGTTTGTTAAGAATTGCAATGTTGGGCAATTTTGCAAAATTGTAAAAGGTTTCACACTCTCCTTGGACAGAATCCTGTAAAGAAGAAAACAAGGTATAATTGTACACTAATTTAAATATCATTTTCACAAATATATACATTTACAAGATTATTTGAGACTAGATATTAATAGTCTGTCAGAAGGAAGATAAATGGAAGTCAAATAATCAATATTTATACAAATCACATATAGCACTATATCATAAACTATAAATCTGTGAATCTGTGACATTTGGATATTTATACACATCTGTGGTTCACTTCAGTCTTTTTTTTATTGATTGACAAAGATAATTTTTGATCGAAATATTTCAATAGTGTGTTAAGTTTTTATATGTGTCTATTTATTTATTTCCAGGAGATTGCAGTTTTGGACTATTGCCATTAGGTAAGTCTGTCAGTCTCCTATCTACTCCTATCTCCTATCTCTACTAGAACTAACCTAAATATATATATATATATATATATATATATATATATATATACACACACACACACACACACATATATATATATATATATATATATATATATATATATATATTAAATTTTATACTGTTTACAAAATATGTGAAGAGGTATTATTATGTCTTGCAGACTTTTAGCTGACTACAATAATTTCGTCAGCATTGTTAAAAAGTATCAAACATATTTATACCTCCATGGTTTTGAACATTCCTGTCTTGCTTTCACCATGTGGAACAGAGTTCTGCCTAGACTTTATGATATTCTTGGCTTCTGAGTCCACTTGATACTGGCTAGCTAAACTTCTGATGAAATTCTTTTCCCAAACTGGAGCATTTCTGTTTACTTCCAATTCCTTTACCTGAAATAATATTTACATATATAATAATGTTTTCTGATGAAAAAGTTGCATATTTCTAGAATCTACTAATTGTTAGTTTTTGATATATACTCGTACATAGTAGTTATACTAATATTTTTAAAAGAAAATAGGTTATCTCTAGAATTTACTGGCTGATTTTTTTTACTATTGTCTGCAATATTAAAATCCAATTTCTTAAAGAATTAAAAAATGGCATTCTCTGATGGTAATCTTAAGTGCTTTGGTTTATAAATTTATCATTAATAAGTCACAGCATTTAAGTTCGTATATTAAAAATTTGTTAAATATCTAAACAAACATTTTAATCTTAAAATGTTCTATAAACAATATTTTAGGTATAACGAGTGTCATCGCAATAGATAAATACCTATTAATTGATCCCGTCTTCAAGCGAGCTACTAGTTTTTAACTAAAAACAATTGTAATTATGTAAAAGTTATTGTGCCTGTAGTAGGACTAACTTTTATAATTGTTGAGAACGGCCGTTTCAGGAGATGTATCCCATGGTCAACTAAGGCTGTAACTGACTTCATGGTTATTTAAAGGTCAAGGCAGGGGTGGGATATTAGAGTGGAGGTGTAGGTGTTTCTGGTGAGTATTGGAGGGTTACGGTGTCAAATAGTTTATTTAGTAGCACTTACTTTTATAATACACATACACTTTTTGACATTATAACCCCCAATACTTACCAAAAACACCTACATCCCCACCCTAATATTCCACCCTCTTTCACCTTAATCTACAAAAAACCATGAAGCCACAATCTGAGTTGACAATGAGACACATCTCCAGAAACGGCCGTCCTCAACAAATATAAGTAAGTGCTACTATAGTCAAGTTTATAAATATATATAATTGTTTAGTTTACTAACAAACATATAAAATTATTTATACTTCTGTTCCTGAGAAGACAAATAGGCCTACATTTATTTTAAACATATTTAATTTATAGCCAAGAATATTTTAATCTTTAAAAGTCGAAAGGTGGCTATTAACGATTAACAGATATTTTCAATAATAAAGAAATAACAAAAAGTATTTATAGATCTAATTTAAATCTTTTAATTGTTTCAAATTTATGCCTTTAGCAAGAGAACCTCTATCTCACAGGGCTAGGAAATCTAACTCCTGGACTTCTAGTTTCCTAGAACTACACTCTCTGATGGGATAAGCCTGAAATGAAATATCCTGGAAACTGTAATGTTGGCAGTTCAATGTTCTGTTTAGGTGGCCAAAAGACCATGGTGTATCAAAAGTAAAAATAAAAAGGTTGGGCTATTATTTTCAGCTTGCCACAATCCGCCAACAATAAATCCACTAAAAAAAAACCTAAAACCTTATAGTTGTATCAAACTACTAAATGTGCTGTTGGTAAAATTTATGGCCAAGTGTTATGCAGTAGGAAGGCAAAAAGATAATCACTGTGTGTTTCTTTATCCCATGATTAACGCTATGATAGTAAACTCGTACATAATTTACTTCCTCAGTAAAAGTTTTAACTATACAATGAGCTGGTCGCAAAATCCACTCTTGGCTGGAATGGTACTTGAAATAAATTTCATTGGCTCACTCTTTGAGATAATTAATAGCTGTGGTATTGCATCAGTAAATTCAGTATATGTCCCAGCTAATGAAAGAAAAAACAAATTTGTGAGTTTTAACCTTCCAAGAAATGAAGATTATCAAGTATTTTTGTTTAAGCTGTTCTAAAGCCATGTGTATGGAGTACCAAGGTCAGTAGTGTATATAATGTGTTAAAAATAAATATGACACTAAAGATAATACAGTAAAACCTGTCTTAGACGGACCCTATGTTGGGCGGAATCGTGTCTACCGCGGAAACTTTAAAAAGTCCTGACTGTCACCTATTGATTTACCTAGTTAACAACCTTCATAAGACGGAAACTGTCTAACACAGAAGCGAATTAGACAAAAAGATGAGTAATACGTATTTATTACATTTTAGTTCTGCATAAGCCGGAAACTTCTGATAACATACATACTGTAAAAAATAAAGATTACAATGCCTTAGGTCAATGAGATACAGTTTATAATCTATTTTTCACTGTGGCAAAATGCACAGTTCTTTCTGTTTATTTGTCACAGATCGTACTGTATTGAATTCTGAGAATGCTTTACAAAGTTACGCACATTGTCCCGCCTCTACCCCTCCCACTTATCAGCCTGTTGTGTACATGTAACTGATGGTGTATAAACATCCCCAGTTTAAGATAACACATGATGATGCTGAGTTAGCTTTCTTTTCTCTCAAGTGTTCCAATGCAAGTTCAGTACTGCACTGTATTCTGAATAGTAGAGGCCAGTTACATCTTGCAGGTTGACTTACTTTCCGCGTAAATAGTATGTGCTATTCATTGTTTAGTCTTTTGATTTTTGTTTTATAATGTTTTGTACAGTCACTCATATTAAGTGATCAAGTGTGTAGTGAACTTTGATGTAGTAGGCTTATTGTAAATATGGTTCAATATTACAAGAACAAGCTAAGTGAATTGGTGCTAAGCTAGGAAACACAACATTCAAAACCTCGAATGCATGGTTAAAAATTGTTTGATCCAGACATTCAATTTTTTTCAATCAAATTTTTGGTGAAGCAAAAAAAATTAATCAGGAAACAGTTTATGATTGGAAGCATAAAGTTTGTGAATTAACAATTGGTTTTGAAGCCAAAAATATTGGAAACTCTGAAGAGACGGGTTTGTTTTTTAGAGCTCTACCAAACAAGACTTTAAATTAAAAAAATTAAAAATTTATGGGAGGTAAGCAGTCAAAAGAAGGCTTACAGTTTTAGTTTGGGGCTTTGCAGATGGAAAATTAGGAACACCTTTGGTAATTGGGAAATCATGGAAGTCCCGATGTTTCAAAAATGTAGGCCAGTTACCAATTCAATGGCGTGCTAACAAGAAGGTGTGGATGATGTCACCAGTTATGGAAAATTGGCTTCAAAATTTGAATGACACAATGAAGGATGATACCAGGCATATTTTGTTATTTATGGATAATGCAACATGTCATCCTCGTGAAGCTTACTCTTACAAAAAATTAGTGTTTTTCCGCCTAATACTACCAGCGTTACTCAACCGATAGATCAGGGTGTTATTAAAAATCTTAAAGTACACTACAGATAACATGCTTTACAATCTCTCATTGCAAACATAAATTCATGCTCATCAGTACAGGGATTGACAAATAACACCACTGTTTTTGATGCTATAAGATGGATATCGTGCTTTTTTGAGAAAATATCAAAGTCCTGTGTTCAAAATGCATTCAAAGAAGCTGGTTTTATTTTACACAAAGAATTCAATAATAATCCTATTGAAACAGGGATGCAAGGCATTACCTTGCACACTGTGAAAGATTTGTTGACAGAAACCGGATACTCTGATTTAACTGCTGAAGAATACGTTTGTATTGACAATGAACTGGCAACAGAAGAAGGGCTAAAATCTGTGGATGGAATCAATGAAATGGAGACTAATGAAATTATTGAAAGTGAAGAAGAAATTGAAGACGGTCTAGTAGTAGAAAACAAAATAAAAACATTTAGTGATGCTATAATGAAAATTTGTGAATTAGAAGATTTTGCGCTTCGTGTTAACAGCCCCCAAATGCGTCACAACTTGTTACAATTAAAAACAATAACTGAAACAGAAGCAAATACTAAAGCTAATCTTTTAAAACAAAAGTCAATGCTACATTTCTTCAAGGCTATTTGATTCTCTTTCATTTTTACGTAAACCTACTATGCATATTTACTGGTAAATAGAGTAAAGATAAAAATACTGTATAGTTTTCAATAAAGTGCATCTTTCATAGATTTTGTTGACAAGTGTAGTTTTAGTGTTTTCTATTAAAAAGCTTTGCTGCATTAAAAGGTAAGATTTTTATTTTGCACTGTAGGCTTTAACATGTTTATGTACTGTGCCATATGGCTGATCAGTAGGAATAGGAGTAAAGGATTCTCATAGCTATGAAACCCCCCTCAGCCATAACGCTAGAAATAATTCAGTGAAAGTTTACATAATATTACCTTCATATAGTACACTACTACTGTATATGTCGGAAAACTGTCTTAGACAGAAATAATGCTGGTCCCAATAGATTCTGGCTTAAACAGGTTTTACTGTATATGTTCTCTATCTACACATGTTACAATTAGTATTTATGTAAAAATAAATCCATTTTCATTTTATTTCCATTTTTTGTTTTCCCTGTTGGTAGTCTATGTGTAGATGAGACTTACATATTTATTTAAAAAAATGGTAACTGTACATACTGTTTAAACTGAATAAACCATGATATTGTTGAGAATAAAATTTTAATCTTGCAATATTGATATATTTTTTCAAAAAAAATTATTTTCAATTTTGGTTATTTATAAAAATTTACAAAGAATTGATAAGTTAAAAGCGTATATTTACAATGTTATAAATAAAAGTAGGTCAGAATTGCTTTCAACTGTACTTACTACACCATTTTTAATCTTCATATCAAATCGATTATCTGTAAGTTGAAAAGTCTGGTAGTTAATTTTGTCTTTTGGAATATTTGTTTCAAATCCATTTGACAAGTTCTTGTGAATTTTAGCATACTGCAGGTCTGAAATCTAAATGAAAAATTAAATAAGCTTATTAAAAATTTAAATACTTTTAGATAAAATATATATATTAGAAATTTTTGTTTCCACTCTCTTTCTCCCCCCCCCTTTCTCTCTCTCTCTCTCACACACACACACACACTGGTAACTATATTTTATTGAATTAAACACATTGACCTATATTTTATACATAGTATTACCTTCACTCTGAAAACTTCACTAGATTGCGGTTGAATTATCACATTCGCTCTGGTTAATATACCAGTAAACTGGTCCAAAACTTGATGCATAGCTGATAGCGTTCTTGTTTCCATTGAGTAAGTGTATTGTTTTCCGACCTGCCATCCTAATAATAAAAGTAATAATAACATATATGTCACAAACTTACTGTAGTTATTCTTATATTTCATATTATATATCTATATGATATTTTTATAATGCATAAGCCTTCATTTAATAAAAAAACATTTTGCAAATGTTAACATTAATCAAGAAATATAAAAAAATTTTTATTTCCATAAAATTTTCTTTAACAAAATACATATAATATATATATATATATATATATATATATATATATATATATATATATATATATATATATATATATATATATATATATAAAATATGGTGATATGTTTTCTTGTAATATAGTTAATAAATTTAAAATATTTCAAAAACAAGAATACTTTTAATGAATATATTTATTCAAAGCTTTTTGCCGATAAAATAGTACCAGCATCTTTAGGAAAAAATTATCTAATAAAATATTTTTACAAAATTAAATCATATGTGCTACAAACAACCATATGTTTATAAG
Organism: Prosapia bicincta; assembly: GCA_036971475.1. Classification (NCBI taxonomy): domain Eukaryota; kingdom Metazoa; phylum Arthropoda; class Insecta; order Hemiptera; family Cercopidae; genus Prosapia; species Prosapia bicincta. The sequence goes on along the minus strand of JBAIZL010000002.1, from coordinate 360,958,652 downwards.
TATTGCACTTTATGTAATTTTCTCTATAACATCAATGATGTTATAAATAGTTTTTGTGCCTTGATCTCACTTGAATTTGTTCATCAATTAATTTGTCTTTAACTTTATGCTTATAAATTTCCAATGTTTCAAATATATTCATTTTTAATCCTTTATTTAAATCTTTTATTAATTTTATATTTTCTATTTCCGGAAACTCGTGTCCAATAATAAATAATAAAAATTCGACAATGGTCAAGTGACCGAAAGGCGCCTCATCACTCAAGGTAAAATCATTGCACTTAAAGGTGGATAAAATTACTTACAATAGTAATATGTTAATTTCATATATATATATATATATATATATATATATATATATATATATATATAAATATTTGTAGTTATGCAACACTGTTTTCTTGTATACACTTATCACTTTCACTTATGTACTTAAACAAGAATCTTGTTTAAGATTCTTGTTTAAGTACATAAGTGAAAGTGATATATATATATATATATATATATATATATATATATATATATATATATATATATATATATATATATTGATATTTTACGTTATCCATTATTTTTCTGTTGCACTTACTTTATATCATTGCACTTAATTTTGGATAAAATTACTTACAATCGTAATATATATACACATTGTATTAATAATAATCACATATTTCCTAATATAGATAATGATACTTGTAAAAGAAATTAACAAAGGCCTGAGAATGAATATTTATGAAGCTTTAGAAATACATAAATATAATACTAATAATGAGTTGATAAATGAACAAATACAAGTAAAATCTAAATTTGATAATATATTCAGTGTTTGTAATGTTAGGGCAGGAAAATAAATTTAAAAAATGCTTAACAACATTGTAATTGATTTGGCATAGCTATTTATTTGATCTAATTTGCACATATGTTAATTTTAATTGTTTAATATTCCTGATGATTTTGGTACTGTTAGTCAACGAAAAGCTTTGACTTGTAAATTCAATTATAATTCTTGTATTTGTATTTTGACTCAGTTCTTTATATATATATATATATATATATATATATATATATATATATATATATATTCTTGATATTTTACGTTATCCATTGTTTTTCCGTTAACTTCACACACACACACACACACATATATATATATATATATATATATATATATATATATATATATATATATATATATACATTTATTCATACAAATTGTGTGACAACTAGAGTACAATATTTTTATGATTCTGATATTACAAAAAAAAAACATAAGTAAAAAACAATGTGTCCTATTCTTACGGCCAACCTGTGATTTTATGAAATTTTAGGAGAATAAAGAATGGAATGGAGTCTCTTCAACTATAATATTTTACACCATTTACAGCTAAAAATATTGTTTTGAAGAATGATAATATTGAAATAGTACATTCATATTAAATAATGCTTGAACTTTTTCATAAAAACTTAATTTATGGCTAAATTTAAAAAATTAAAGAAAAAAATAATACACCTTGAACGAAAAATTTCTTACAAAATAGAATGCATTGTGTTTATAAAAAAATTTCATAGAGATGTGGCTAAAAAGTCAAAGCTATAATTTAAAATCTATAGTATTAGAACAATTTTTACTAGACAAATTAAAAATTTGCCAAACTTCTAACACTGCAGTGGTCACACGGATTACTATTGTATTCTTGGGTAAATTTTTGTGTGGTATTTTGGACCGGTAGGATTTAACTTGATCAGCCATCTACCTTTCACACACACATCTCCACTATTACCAGTCAAGTAGCAGAGCTGTAAGTTGCCATGTTATTTTTTTGTGGATATTTTAATTCACCTGGTTTACAATAGTAATCTGCGCGACCAATTATGATATGTTTCCTATACACGAAGTAGTTTTTATATTTTGTATTTTAAATAGATATTTTGTTATTTTTTGTGTGAAAACAATATTTAAATTATTAACACATTTATCTGTAAACAATGTCTGAGCCAGAGCGTGAACAAAAATGACACTGGCTTGTTGAAATCGATATTGACAATGAAAGTGTCTTAGGTTGACCTAACTTAGTTTTATTTTATATATTACTTTTGTGCTACAATAAAACATTTTTTTCACCACATTTGTTAACCCCTTATACACTATAAAATGCATATAAGATATTTTAAAAATATATTTATATTTTGAAACTTAATTCAAAGGGGATTACAATAGTAATCCGCACAACCCCTCACATTACTTATTTACGCACAACCACTGCAGTGTTAAATAAATTTATGTAAAATTACTAGAACAAAAATTTGACCAGACATTGGCCAATATCCTCTAGTGTGATTTAAAATATTTTGCTATAGTAAATTTTACATAAATTTACAGAATTTAGCAAAAGATTAAGCTATTAGTGCATAGCGTCTGTTTAATCAGACACAAGAATTTTAATTCCTACCATAGGCAATTTTTGTTTTTGAACATTATGATGGCTATTAGTGGTTCCCAGACAGTCTATTGAACAAACTGGACACATGATTTGCCATTGTTGACATAACCCTACATCATAAGATGAAGTTCTGTCAGGACATTTATTTTCTGTCATGAATGCAAGATCAATTTCATTCCCTTCTACTATATAATTGTATAACAATTAATGTATATGTTATAATTTTACTCGTAACAATACAAGTAACAAATTTGATCAAGTGTCTGACAAAGGAAATAGTATATCTTGTGTTTATAATCTTATAAACAGTAGCGTCCAATATATCAGAGGCTATGTAGTTGGTGAACATACAATGTACAAAATAATTATAAATTTTATTCAATTATTTTGATACACTGGTACTGATAATTACTTAACTTTAATTCTTCTTCTAAATACTCAACAGAAATTGGTATTTCTACGAAAAGCACTATTAGAGCGGACAGAATTAAACTCTGTAGCCTTAATACCATCAAACAGTTAGAAAAAGAAGAATGAGCATCAATATCTTTCGCACAGCTGATAACATTATGTTGGTATGTTGGAATGATAATAGTGTTGGCTTTGCAGCATTAAACTGTGAGTTTTTCTGTTGGAAAAATAAACCGATGGTCAAAGGAAAAAATCTAAACTCCAGGTACCCCAACCAACTGTATTTCCTAAGTATAATAAGTTATTGGGGGTTAGGGGTGGTGGTTTGTTGATCTATTGAAACAAGGCATTGAAGGCATTGATAGTTATTGAACTAGAATAAAACAATGAAAATGGTGGTGGCCCATTTTTATTTATTTGGGTGTGTAGTAAATGCATGGTTACTCAAGTGTAAGTTACTACTTGGAGCTCCAGCTACTCAACAGCTTTTGTACTTCACATTAATCTTGGCCATTACTTTATTGAAAAGACAGAAAACCTCCATACCAGAGACAAATAACAAGAACTCTAGAAGATATTCACTATGACAACATCAGTCGCTGGCCAGCATCGAATGCCACAGAACGACGTTGTGCAAACTATACAGGAAAAGCCGAAGTCATATGTTTGAGTGTCAAGTTAAACTTCATCCTAAGTGCCTCCAACAGTACTACAGATAGTAAAAAAGACTTTTGGGAAGTAACACGTTTCATGTTAATAACATGTGTATAAGTTCTCAAATTTGTACCATAAACTATATCTCTTGGAATAGAGTTTGCATTCCAGTTTTTAAGTATTTATAAACATTTTGTGGATGAATGTATGAACAAAGAAATGCTTTTAACAAAACGGATGTCTTTTATATTTACTTATATTAATCTGTAACCATTATTTATTATTTACAACACACAGTCAGGTTATTCTGCATGCTAGTGGATTAATTTTGTGATATACATTCGGATCACCATGTAGCGTTCGATTTATTGGACGTACCATAATTAACAAAATACGAAGATAATTTCATTAAAACATTTTTCCTGTGTTTATTATATTGAAATGACTGATATACCATGAAAAAACCTTTGATATCAAATATTTTTTTGTATGGACTTATGGGTTAATAAAAACATGAAAACTTTACTGATTGTCATGGAAAACAAAATGCACAGTACAAAATTATTTCAATACCCAAGTTATTTTAAAGCATTAGAATAAAACAATTTATGGCTACAAACTGATATGAAGAAGTGTAAATGAGTTTAAGTTTATGCTAGATGGTTAGCCTAAATTTAGTAAAAATCTTATTAAAATGTGAAATCACTCTAAAACCAATTTAATGAAATAGTGCTCACCTGCATTGCCTGATGATGCAGCTTCAGATGCAACTGAAAAAAACCAAATACTTCAGTTCATTTTACTGATAAAATTTCAACCGGTTACATCTAACATTTTAATAAAATAAAAGTATTACTAGTATTAAGACACCACAAACAATACAATTATTGAAATTTAAGGTAAATTTGATAAAGTAGATAAATTCAATTCTTATTGGATGGGTAAATTGTCAATGCAAAACAAGCATTTATAATAAGGTTTAACAAAGAAGACAGAGTTTTCTATTTCATCATGAAGATTTTCAACATAGACACTATATGCTCTTTTCTATCCAGATTTTCTATACATGGGAGAATTGCTTATTTTGAATAACAATAGTCTGACCAAAAATTAAAGACAGACACAAATATCAAGCGGAAGGTTTTAGATTCAACTAAAGAAATGGAAGGAGAGAAAATATCATAAGCATAAGGCAAATGATTATGTAAACAAGTAATCAGATAAATTGGAAATTCTTATATACAATAACATAGTTAATTTAAATGAGTAATGAATAGCAGAAACTTAAACAAAAAATCTGGTTAAAAGTAAGATATTCCTCTGTAAAAAACCGATTATCTATCCAAAGACTTTATGGGGTGTGAAATAGATTCAGAATGAGTATAAGTAAAAAATTAAGAAGAGTAAGTGCGTAATAGGTAGAAAAAAAATTCATTGGAGTCAAAACAATGTTTTTTATCTAAAATTTAAAACTAAAAACATATTTAACCCTAGAACAGTAACATCTCCTGTGCAGCAGATTCCAGTTGCTGTGGGTCATAGTGACCCGCATTTTGAAAATGTTATTTTAATTAGTAAATCTAATTTATATGTTTTTAATTATTTTATCATAGTGTAAGATGTATAAGGAATTGAAAATAACAAGGATTTTATGACTACATCTTTTTTATATTTAATAATCACAACAACATAAATATGTAGTTTTTTACAAACATATAGAATACAACGACATACAATATATATATATATATATATATATATATATATATATATATATATATATATATATCACTTTCACTTATGTACTTAAACAAGAATCTTACTTGGTATTTATGCGAGTACTTTCAGAGACTAGTAAGTGCCTCCATCTTCCGGCATACTCAGTATGCCGGAAGATGGAGGCACTTACTAGTCTCTGAAAGTACTCGCATAAATACCAAGTAAGATTCTTGTTTAAGTACATAAGTGAAAGTGATAAGTGTATACAAGAAAACAGTGTTGCATAATCTACAAATATATATATATATATATATATATATATATATATATATATATATATATATATATATATATATATAGGAATTTTTTGGACTTGATAGGAGACTGACAGACTTACCTAAAGGCAATAGTCCAAAACTGCAATCTCTAAAGGCAATAGTCCAAAACTGCAATCTCTTGGAAATAAGCACATATAAAAGACATATAAAACACTTAATACACTTTTATTTGAAATATTTCGATCAACATGATCTTCTTCAGTCAAGAAAGAGAAAAAAGATCATGTTGATCATGACTGAAGAAGATCATGTTGATCGAAATATTTCAAATAAAATTGTATTAAGTGTTTTATATGTCTTTTATATGTGCTTATTTCCAAGAGATTGCAGTTTTGGACTATTGCCTTTAGAGATTGCAGTTTTGGACTATTGCCTTTAGGTAAGTCTGTCAGTCTCCTATCAAGTCCAAAAAATTCCTAAATAAGCTTTAAGCTCTACTAGAACTAACCTATAAATATATATATATATATATATATATATATATATATATATATATATATATATATATATATATTTGTATATAGAAATACAAATCCAAAAGATATAACTCATCTAACGGTTTTATAGAAATATAAATTAGACTCTAATATATAAATACTTATCCTAAAATAAATTTTACTTTAACTTTTAATTAACGATGCTAAATTTTGGAAATCACTTAATGAAGTTTTTTCATTGAAAACAAATTACTTTTACACTAAAGTTTAACTCATAACCTAATAAAACTCAAGTGTCACCAATTAATTTTATACACTCTCAAAGAGTCGCTGTAGGTCACCATGATCCACACATCACTATCACAGCTGATAGTTGCACTCAGACTAAACAAAAATTAGTGAGTAGTGTAGTAAAGGGAGAGTTATAAGGTACAAGGAATGGCGTCTGGTGATTGAGGTTGAAATAGGAGTGGGACGAGGAGAAAAAGCTGTGTGGGTCATCATGACCCATAGGGTTAACATTTGAAACAATATGATTGTCAGTTAGTCTACTTATATTGAAATTAATAAATCTGTCAAATAAATATCTGCTAAACAAACAGGTTAGTTTATTTATATATATTTGTGTAAGATTTGTATTGAAAAAAATAAAAGTTTATTGGTTTAACATTAATTTAAATTTAAACACTTATCTCTGACTTTATTGCATATGACATGTATTAGTATAATTTTAGTGAGAAATAATTATAAAATTTGTATACCTTTTTATATATAAAATGTTTATATATTTTTAGTATGAAAAATTGAGGCAGGATAAAATTGAAACTTTACAATATCCAAGATAATCAGTATAATGAATGTGACTTGTAGCAGGTATTATACTTGTTGATATGGCATTTTTCAGATCAAAGCTCTTATATTGTGTTTAAATTTTTAATTTCAATTTTTTTTTTCATTATTTGAATAAAAAATCTGTTGCAAAATAAATCATTATGATTCTGATAATACAAAAATTGCTTTAGTTAAAAAATAATTCTTATTCATACTGCAAACCTTTTTTTTAAATATATTGGGAGAATAAAGAATTTAGAGCTTTACTTTTTGAACTACACCAATATACCCAAGTGTTGTTTGTTGAATGTGAGAAATAATACACATGTAGACCTAATGTTCTTTTCATATTAAATGAAATATTGATAGTAATTTGTGTAATAAAAACAAATATCCATCAAATAATAGATCTCAAAAGTGTATTGGATTTATTAATTTTATAAATAAATAAAAAACTGCAAATGAACTCATAAAAAAATTTCCAACACAGCAAAAAAGAAATTATTGGAAATAAAAGTATTATAAAAAAAAATGTTTTGTAAGTTTGTGTGCAGCTATTTATTTATTTATAATATTAACTCACAAGCCAGCTCAATTATTACTGATGAATTTCAGTATACCTTAGGTATAGTGAGTTTTAGAATAATGCAGAATTAATGACTACCAAGGAAATAACTTTGTATGCTTTCTAAGTATGTGAGTTTTATTTTAAACACCAATAGTCTGTATGATTTGATGAAAATCTGACTGACAAAGAAAATAAGAGGCCTAGGGGATCATTAACTAAAAATTTAATTTCCCAATATTCACTAACAAACCTGAAAATTATAAAGTATTAGAGGTTAATTGTTATGTACTGCAAGTTTATGGCAATCAAAGAGAGTTACATACTTCAACAGTTTTTGTGGAAGAACATAAAAAAACTGGAAAAGAGTGTAGAAAACTTTGTACTGAGAAACATTGTATATATTGTATTACATTTGTTGATTCCATCTTCGTGTGAGCTACTAGTAATCACTAAACACTTTTAAATGTTTTAACTTGCCTATAGTAGCACTTACTTTGCTTGTTGAGGACGGCCGTTTCGGGAGATGTATCCCTTTGTCAACTCACACCGTAACTCACTGTCAATTTCAGTTACGGTCTGAGTTGACAAAGGGACACATCTCCCGAAACAGCCGTCCTCAACAAGCAAAGTAAGTGCTACTATAGGCAAGTTAAAACATTTAAAAGTGTTTATTGTATTACAATTCTATATAGTGTAGTTCATGTTACAAACTTTAAAGTTTTTTTTTAAATTTAGGAGATTAGGATTGAAATTATTTTAATATAATATTAAAATTATGTGCTTCATTGAATATTAAAAAAAAAAACAACAAGTTTGTACATGTTATACTTACCTATAGTAGCACTTACTTTTGCGATTGTTGAGGACGGCCGTTTCAGGAGATTTTCCCCATTGTCAACTCAGATCATAACAAGAGGTCAGTTATGGTCTGAGTTGACAGTGGGACACTTCTCCATAAACTGCCATCCTAAAAAATCATAAAAGTAAGTGCTACTATAGGCAAGTGTAACATATATAGAAATGTTTTTAGTTAAAAATTAGTAGCTCACATGAAGATGGAATCAACTAATAAAAAAAACTGTTTGATTAATTGTTTTCTGTAGGTTTAATAGTAAATAAAAATCATACGATTTCCACAAAACAGTTATTTTATTCAAAACAGTTTATTTCAAACTGGTAATCAAATAGGTCAAATTTAAATAATTTATCTTAAAACTATAATTGTTTTAAACATTAAAACATATCATGCAAATAATATTACACTTTACCTAGGCAACAAATCAGTAGAGAAGCCCACATTGTGTGAGGCAGTGAGAGCACTATGTGAACAATGATTTTTCTTCTTGTATTTATAGTTTTCATAATGTAAGCATATTGTTATCATATCTTCTTATAATTTCATTAACACTTTTCATTAAATAGCAGAATTATTATTGATAATGTCTTTTCTATTTGTTAATTAATTCATTTCTGAAAGAAAAGACCAAAGTTCAAAGTTCAAAGCATACTCAGCACCAAACACGTGCTAATTTATAGACAGTTCGAAACTTATGAATAGCAAAGCTATGTAGTCTATTATTAAGATTCATAAACTCTAAACTGGATACTGGTTTTAAAATTTAACTTAAAAATGTTTTTCTAAAAGAAATAATTTGAATACAGATATAAAAAAAACTTATTCTTTTATGCTGATGTTTTAAATGCTCTAAAGTTTATTAAAATTAGTTCTAATAGATTATTGTAATTTTGAAGGCTTTGTAAAGTTCAAATGGTTAATTAAAAGTATAAAATCAGCCTTGTATTGCAAATTTAAATGCTACACTTTGAATAGTCTTTTTTGTGATTTAGGTTTTAATGTAAGGTAATAAACCATTTCTGTTTAATGGTAATACTGTATTTGGACAATTTCATATTTAAAATGGTTTACAAAGTTTACATTATTTACAAAAAAATTTATATTTTATTAATATATTTTGAAAAATATATCATTTAATATCATAAAAATGTGTAAAACATGAAAAATAATCTAAACAATGCAATTAAATGTTGATTTTCTTATAAATTTATTGTACTATTTTTTAATTCAAGAAATAAGCTAAGAACTTGAGTTAACTTCTAATATTTGTTGATTCCATCTTCAGGTGAGGTAGTAGTTTCACTAAACACCTGTAAATATTTACAAACTTGCCTATAATAGCACTTGCTTATATTTGTTGAGGACAGCTGTTTCGGGATATTTGTCCCATTGTCAGCTCAGACCATAATTGATCTCAAGGTTTTTGTAGGTTAGGGTATTAGTGTGGGTGTGGGCTATTATGGTGGTGTGGGTGTATTTTGTGAGTATTAGTAGTTATGATGTCAAAAAGTGCGTGTGAGTTGTAATGTAATTGTGTATTGAGTATGTGTGTAGGGTGTAGTTTGAAATGTCTATATATTTTGTATTGTTCGGTTATTTCTGTGTTGTTTATGAAGAATTTGTAGGTTAGATGTTATGTCTATATAAACATGTTTTGTGGAGTTGAGATGATCGGCGAAGTTTGATTGGTAGTTATTGTTTGTTAGTGCTTTTATATGCTCTTGGTAACGTGTGTAGAAGGTTCTCCCCGTCTGGCCTATGTAAAAACAAAACATACAAAACCAATAATGAATGTTAAAACTAATAGCCCTAGTCAATAAATAATTCATTGGAAAATAATCGATGATTGGAACACAGATAAATGTTTATCTGTAATAGTGAGTGAATATCATTGTTTGAAGAGAAAATATCAAAGCTTGGATAACAAACATGAGTGGTATCTGGCATTACAAGACTTTCTCCCTGAGATTTCCTATTGTTTTTCTCATTAAGCTTGAGATGCTTGAGATTGATTTTGAGTCTAGACAGTATAACCATCACTACCATAACCTGTACCTCATGACCCTCTAGTCCAGTTCTAACGGATTTTGCTTTCTTACCCTCTTCTCTGAGCCATCCCAGAGATACCCCAGTCTTATTGTAAGTCTTTACTTATATTTACAATTTTATTTGATCAATGAAAATGTAATCCCATTGATCCTCCCAGAGTGACAAAGTCTTACAAAAACACTTTCCACCTTTAGCTAATCTGAATACAGAGAAGTGTAGTTTTGAAAATTATTTAATCACTATACAAGACTAACAAAGTCAAGTACTTATTATACAAATATAAAAGACATATGTATAATCATAAACAACTTGAATTAGTTATGTATTTGTTGTTACTAAATAATCAACCAGAATTTTAGAGTTTTTTATTTTTATTTAATATAGTCTCCATATGACTGATTTTATGGTTCGAAAAGTTTCCAAGACTGGGTTTTATTCACAATTTCAACATATTATCGTTTTTATGTAAACAGTAAATACAATTTCATTTTCCTAATACAAAAGTGTGTTTTAAGGACCTTCTTCGTGCCTAGGAAAAACTCATTGTAAAGTGAAAACATCACTGTCTATATAGAGTAGCAGAAGAGATTATGTGTTTGTGCAGTATACAATCACCAATCTTCCACATGTCTGAGAGTTTTCTTAGTACATATTCACAAAATAATTTTTAAAACACCTAGGTACAATTTTTGATTTTATAGATGTCACAAATTATTTATGAACAACCTCTTTTATAATAAAAATAACAAACCATCATTGTCTTCATATTTTATCATTTCGTTATTCTTTCACTTGCTTTATTGTTTATTTTTAAATAAATAAAACCTATAAACCACAAATAAATTATTTGTGGTTTAGAGGTTTTATTTATTTAAAAATAAACATTACGCCACAGTTGCTTCATACAGTTATTGCTTTATTGTTGTTTTTTTTTATTAAATACTTGTAAATATTTACAAACTTGCCTATAGTAGCACTTATTAATATATTTGTTGAGGACGGCCGTTTTGGGAGATGTGTTACATTGTCAGCTCAGACCGAAACTGACACCGTAGAGTTACGATCTGAGTTGACAATGGGACACATCTCCCGAAATGGCCGTCCTCAACAAATATAAGAAAGTGCTACTACAGGCAAGTTTGTAAATGTTTACAAGTCTTTAGTGAAAACTAGTAGCTCACATGAAGATGGAATCAACAAATATGATTTTTTTGTATTTATAAATGAAACTAAACTTTATATCTCAGTCATTTTAGAGTTGATATTTCTCTGGTTATAATAAGTTATTATTTTTACATATGCTCCATAGTTATTATCCTAGGTAAAATTGAAATACTTGGAACTTTCGAAATGTTTTTAGACTTTCAGACTTTTTCAAATAAGACTCAAGCTTGTTTTGTATTAAACAGCTATAGTTAGCACTAAATAGTGAATAAAACAAAAACGAACAATTTTATAATGAACAAATATGACATTACGAAAATCACCCTATATAGGCTACAATAAAACGTTATTTGTAAAAATCTAAAACTATTTATAATGGTCACTTCTCAGTTCATGTCATTCTCAGCAGCCTTCTTTTTCCTGCCTTTTACCTTAAAGCTATAATAATGTTTCAGTTTACTAAAGAAGTTTCGGTGTATTCCACAATTAGATTTAGGGCACCAATAGCAACTTTTACCTATAGTAGCAGGCGAGTATCCAACGACTTGCTTTGGGGGGAGCGATCGATGTATTATATATATATATATATATATAAAATATGTGTGTGTGTGTGTGTGTGTGTGTGTGCGCAAGTGTGCGTGTATGTAAAAACATAGAACAGAAAAAGTTCTTTCTACGCTTGCGTTAGAAATCGGTAGCGTGATAAAGATTCGTAGCAAATTACACTTTTTAATAAATAATTATTCCAGTTTCGATAACACTTATGGCTAGAGAATATTATTAATTTCATAATAAGCTATTATTATAAAAATGGTTTATTAATTAATATAAGTAGTTATTCTTCCAACACGAACAATTCTGGAGTCAACTGCGAATATTACGCTTGCAAAATTACGTATTGAAAATCATATGTTCGAGACTAAGCTTCACTAGCTCTATCTGTTGTTAAATTGTTTAGACGTTTATGAGGGTATGCTGAGGGAACACGTCACATTTTCAAATTAAAAATTAAAATTTTATTTCTTATTTACAATAAAAGACGAATTAACTTAAGTAAAAGTCTAATTTAATAGAAAGTCCTAATTTAATAATATATTGTCGATTTTTAACCCAAAGTTCTTGAGAGTTGGGGGGGCGATCGCCCCATCGCCACCCTTGAATACGCGCCTGAGTAGTAGCAAATTGTAACAACTGAATAAAGATTTATTGTCTAATATTTCATCGAAAAATCACTCTCATCTTCCAAACTTAAATTTTATTCTAATAGTTTTTAATTTCACTATATTGAAATGGGTCACACATCTTGGGTACAAAGCACAATACGCAACTGATGGGTTTGCAAACAAATCAGTATGAAAGGAATGTGAGACACCTGGTAGTCTTCAATTGCTTATTATGGCGTTAGCAGGAAATTTATGCACCAACTGTCGAATAAATCCTACTTACTTTTTATTTACGAATTGTATTTACGATTGTATATATATATATATATATATATATATATATATATATATATATAAATATATATATATATATATATATATATAAATATATATATATATATATATATATATATATATATATATATATATATATATATATATATATATATATATATATATATATATATATATATATATAAATATATATATATATATATATATATATATATATATATATATATATATATATATATATATATATATATATATATATATATATATATATATATATATATATATATATATATATATATATATATACAATCTACAGAATATGGTAGTGTAAATTGCTTTGTCACAGCTTCAATAATTACAGCGCTACAGTGCTGCAGAAGCAATAGATCATTACGTCTATTATTAACTGTTACAAGGAGTTGTATATAATGTATGTCGGTATATCAGTTCTATGGTTGAGGATAAGAAAATGAAATATAGAATTAAAAATTATATAAATTCATATTGGTAATAAGAAATGAATGTTTTTTCCATTATGTTTTGTACATAACTTTTCCCATACATCCTGTTTCCTTTTGTAAAACTACTGTAAATTTGATAGTGGTCATAAACATCTATTTCTATATCAATATTATTTTCTTGGAACTGAAAATATGTTTTCATACATCAAAATATTTCTATCAAATATTTTAGAGAAACTCTATCTTACAATGAAAAAAACAAAGGAAATATATGAAGAGTGTAACAATTTTTACACTACTTCATTGAAACATATTATTTTTAAAACATATTTATGGATTGATGCTTAAGCTTTTCCTACCTCAATGATGTTGGAGATTTATTTTACCACAAGAATTAAAAAAATATACATAAAACTCTAGTTAGGTTTGAATTATATGTCAATTTATTTCAGAAAATCTGAAAGCTAGAACATTTTCACACCAATTCAATACATATGTGTATAAATATTATAACACATTATGCATCTTCAACCAACAAAAAACATTGTTCCATTTTCTCTTACATATAATTTACTCAAGTTGACAATTATAATTGTCACATTAATATCAATTTGATTCATCTTTCTAAATTTATTTATAATATTTTTCAAAAAATAATATGACTTAAAGGGGTTGGTGTAGATGTAGCAAGTGAAACAGATCAAAAAATAATCTCAGGTGAGATGAGGCTTGTAAATAATGTATACAAACTTATATTCAAGATATAATTGACTATGGGGCCATCTTTAACCAGTGCCTCACTAGATACAAAATTTATCAACAAGTAAGTTTTTAATAATATTTGATTTTTATTCAACTTCAGCTACTAATTTTACATCAAAACACTTGAACACACACACACTGCTGTAACCAAACCTGCACCCCTCAGGGAGATAGCCCTTGAAACACGAGTTCCATACCCTACTAACCTTGTGACCACATTTCCGCTTTTTTCGTGTAAGCTATACATGGTCACTGTACATGATGCACACTGTAGGGACGAACACGCCAGTTCAACCACGGTCAAAATATGATCCCACGCGACTTACCATATCCTGGTATCTGTAGTGTGATCTGTCAGTGGATAAATCCCTAGACTTTATTTAAAAAACCAACCACAATGTTCAGACTCATTAATACGATTAAAAATACATTTTAAATTTTTGTTTAACTGTAAAATTTATCTATGTCTTTTCTATTGCAAGAGTATTTCTTAAAGAATCTTTTTTGTAGCTTAATTGAATTATTTACTTTTACCCTTGTTTCTGGTTGGAAAAATTTCAGAAATTTTATTTAGTTTATTTACCACAGGATAGCTATAATAATTTTAAACAATGTTTATTTTAACTTAATTTAATTATATGAAAATTAAAAAAAGACTAAAATTTACTTTTCCAAAATATGATACAATTCTTACTTAAATTCTATTGAATTTTTGCTATTTATTTTAATATTATTAATCAGTTGTTTAAACATGAAATACACTTGAATGGTGTATAAAGTTCAGAAGCATTCATCTAATCTTTGCATAAAGTTCATCAATCAATTGGATAACATTATTATTTAAACGTTTCTAACATTTTTAGTCATTGTGAGAACATTGTGGCTTTTTAGAGTTAAAATTACACTCATAAATTTACATATATATTTAAATACAACAGAAGAATAATTTATACCAATTTATTTTATTTTATGCTCATATAATTATTTGTAGAAGTAAAAGAAAACATTACTTCCTACTGAACTTTTAATTTATATGTCTCACATGGAGTCATTGATGAACATCGCCACGGAGAGATCAAAAACATTCTGTCTCAATAAGGTTTTACAAATTTACAAAATTTATAGTTCGGATAGTCATAAACTAATGTAAAAGTGATTAATTAAGTTTCACCAAACGTAATGGACTACAAAATTTAAAAGATTTTTATTATATATCGTAAAGTTTAAATAAAATATTTACATTACACATTTCATACATCAGTTGTCAGAGCATAGGACAAGGTAGTCATGAGAATTTAAGGTAGTAAACTCCCTTCACTCCAATTAAGTCGAAGTCTTTAACTACTAACATTGTAGTAGCTTTTATAGGTAGTTAAAATTTATGAAATTTGTTAAAGTAAATCTACTTGACTTGCTGCAGCCCAGTAATATATAGGTTATATCAGATTTCATGCTATTTTATGGTTTTTGGTCAAGATGTTATCAACATAGCAGTGGTGGATCTCAAACAGGGGGAAACTGCTCACCGATAAAGACCAGTCATTGACCTTTACCAGCACACTTCAACATATTAATTACATAAACAATGATCTAGTGAATATGAAGTTTTATAAAGTAGTTTCAGACTCATTTTGTTTCTCTATCACTTTACCTCAGGCTGATACCTTAATATGGTATGATATAATGAATTATGAGTTATCATGAGTAATTTTTACAACTAGACTAAATACTGAACCAATAAATTTTATTTGGATTTTTTACTAC
This sequence comes from Prosapia bicincta, assembly GCA_036971475.1. Lineage (NCBI taxonomy): Eukaryota > Metazoa > Arthropoda > Insecta > Hemiptera > Cercopidae > Prosapia > Prosapia bicincta. The sequence continues at coordinate 360,942,740 of JBAIZL010000002.1, read as the reverse complement.
TCAACTATATTTTTGAACATAGTTTCATCTGGTTTCAAGCCTAAATCATACCAATGATATCCATTATTTGTTGCTGTTATAAGTACTCAGAACGCTCTGCATCCCATGCTCTTGAGTATTACTCCAACTGTTGCCTAAAACATAAACTAAAACATAAAACTCAAAGAATTTATGTTTCAGATTTTGCTCCTAGGCAAATTAGAAAATTTTTAACCATGTTTGTCACGGCATACTGTGGTAGAGAGAGACGTATCCCTCCTTTCAGCTGCATCTAGTATATTCTATCCATGCAGTTCAATTCCTCCAACTTTCTACATAGAAACTTCTGAATTCCTCAGTGGAGAAATGAATGGAATACACTATACAACTTTGTTTGTAAATATGGTATATGGTTGTAGTTAACTCTGCCAGATAAAAATATTTAATATTCAGTTTTGCAAAGTTGAAGGTATAATTCTACTTATTTTTCATTGTGTGACAGTGGGAATTGTTCGGCAAAACTGAATCCACTTTTGACACCTAATTACAAATCTAGTCAGAGCTAACTCAGTGCTCTCCTCTCTTAGTGGACTGAACAATTGACTTTTTCCTCTCTCTGTTTCCAGCACCTGTAAGATACACAGCAGGAAAATGATGGATAAAATGTAATCAGAGGATGAAAGCCATATCATTACTACCGTTGAAGGTTTAGTCTGACAGAAAACAAATTCTCTATCATTAGATATTACAGATAACATTGAGCAATCAACTCAGTATCAGTGCTTTATGATCCATTTTTTGGAATAAAACATCTACTTTTTTCTGCAAGTTATAGTGAACACACCAGATCACTCTTTTGTCATCTTACTAGAAACATGTGTAAATATCTTGGTAGTCTTGGAATAATTACAGTTAAGTTGCTTTTCGTAATCAACTTGAATTCACTGATTAAATTATAAGTAATTATTGTGTAACTGAGTGAATACTTTAGACCTTACTCACTGATGCATTTTGAAACAATCCTTTAATTGATGAACCAACCCGCTACCCAGTACTGAGCAACAGGTCGACTTTGTCAATGAAATGAATTTTTCAAAATGCATCATTAAGTAAGTATTCACTCAATTCTGCAACAATTACTTTTAATTACACCTGGTTATGTTTAGTGCTTCCACATTCAGTACATCCACTGTAACACTTTTCATCAAATAGAATATCAAAATATTTTGATGTTAGATGGATCAAGATCAACTTTTTTCAAACCCGGAATTCACCCTCTCAAACCCAAAACTATGCCATGGTTGTTTTAAAAAATTGACATATATGATTATTGGTAATTCTTCAGCTATATATCTCTGAATTAAAAAAAAATATATATAATCCACTTTTTATTACTAGAAAACAGATATTCCTAATACACATACAGAAGGTTCAACGACCAAAACAGTACAAACATTCAAGATCTGTCTTCTGATGTAAAAGTCCTACAGCTCCAAATCTAAAGTGTTATAATAAGAGCAAGTTTGGGGGATTGTTTAACACGTTGGCTGCGGCAGAAGCCTGTCGGCTTCCGAGTGGGGGCTTCTCGGGTGCGGCAGAAGCCTATAAGTTTCTCAGGTCCACATTCGTTAAACGTCAGGTTTACAACTGCAGTTATTGCTTTAGTTTGCTGTTTCTCTTGCAACGTGGTGGGTGTGTACGTGTGTTTCTTGTGTAGCAATAGTTTCCCATTTCGCTTAGGACGGTATATTATTAATTTTTTTTGTAAATAAATAGTGTTAGTTTTAGTGTTTTATCTCTGTAAAATAATGGCTGGTACATCTAGGGACATGGTTTTATATGTAAATAGTGCTTTGAATGATGTTGGTGACTACTCTGAGACTAGTTCCGGTGATAAGTCTAGTGACATTAATGCAGCCGATCTAGATTGTGAACCTATATCTACAGACAATGAAAGTGAGTCAGATGATGATGATTCAGACAATTACAACCCTACTTGGTGTCATTATAACACTATTGGTATGAGAGACATACCATTTACTCGACAGAATATATATAACAATAAATAGGCCAAAGTGTAATTTTTTTACAATGGTATCTTCTAGCGGTACTGTGAAAGCCTATCGGCTTCCAATAACTGTGACGTCATAATATTATCTGAAAAGCATTAAAAATGTTTTTTCTTATATATGATATATGACAATAAATAGTCATAAGTAAAATTTTTCTTACAATGTGACCTTTTAGCAGCGATGGGGAAGCCTATTGACTTCCAAAAATTATGACTTTATATTATCACCTGAAAAGCATTGAAATTATTTTTTTTCTGAAAACTATCTTTTTTCATTAAATTAAATAAAAAAATTGTAAAAAAAGATTTCAGGACCGGTACAAGTTATGCCCCAAGTTCCGCCGCAGCGAACGTGTTAAAGAAAAAATCATGAATGTTGTGAACTTTATCTTAGTCTATTGTGTGAGATTAAACAGTGGCACCACACATCTTACATATGTAGAACAGTGGCACCACACATCTTACATATGTAGAACAGTGGCACCACACATCTTACATATGTAGAACAGTGGCACCACACATCTTACATATGTAGAACAGTGGCACCACACATCTTACATATGTAGAACAGTGGCACCACACATCTTACATATGTAGAACAGTGGCACCACACATCTTACATATGTAGAACAGTGGCACCACACATCTTACATATGTAGAACAGTGGCACCACACATCTTACATATGTAGAACAGTGGCACCACACATCTTACATATGTAGAACAGTGGCACCACACATCTTACATATGTAGAACAGTGGCACCACACATCTTACATATGTAGAACAGTGGCACCACACATCTTACATATGTAGAACAGTGGCACCACACATCTTACATATGTAGAACAGTGGCACCACACATCTTACATATGTAGATAATTTTAGACACCAACATATGCTCTATACATTGATAACAATAGCACTATACCTGACCCCTCAACTCTGAACACAATTGCAATTGTCACAATATGTAGGAAAATTACCATTTTTACTTTAGAAGTGATACCATCTTTTAAGACATTCAAGATAATTTTAAACAGAATCATTCTAATGACTGAACCCTGAGGAAAACCAATTTTCATTCTCACAACCTTCGACAGTTGTCTGTTCACTGTTACTCCTCTTCCCTAAGATAAACAGTCAAATGCCCTACTTTTCTGCCTTTCATTCCAATCATCACGTTTAGGGACAAAATTGCTTTTGTTAGAATAGTACCAAATGGCTCTTTAAATTTGGTATTTACTCAAGCAGTTGCATTCTGGTAATTTACATGAAATTTGGTATTCACTTTCTTAATTATGACTGCAAGCATTGATCTCCTTAAACTAGAAGAGTTTACACATCTTGTTTACAAAAACTAAGTGTTGTTCATAAACTCAAAATTGGGCAATAACCACAAAAAAACCGGTGTTCTATCTGCATTTAATATTGCCTTCCCACTCTATGCAAATATCTTCAATAAGTTGAAAATTTTCTGGAACTTGAGCAGTTTATCCTGATAGGTGTTTGGTAGATATTGTAATACTCTTGTCCACAGAAAAAATGACAGGATTATTTCAAACCAAGAAATGTTTTATAATCAATAGCTTTATTTCAATTCCTTCAGGACCCTCCCTGTCATGGTTACTGTTTGATAGTTAATAACCTTCTATCTGTATCATTTTAATAAATATGGTACATATATTTTCTTTATTTTTTGAAACTTATACAAGGAGACTTATTTTGAAATCATGGTATTTAGGTATCTTTTAAAGGAATTATTGAGAATTTTTTGAAGTTTATCTTTACCTTGAATCCACCATTGTGAATTTTAAAAAAAATCAACATTGAATATTTTTCCAATTGTTTTACTAACACTTAGCAAATACAAGAAATGAATCTCAAATTACACTTTTGTTATTACTTGCGACAAGACATTTGTTAACTAAAAGTTGTTAACAACTTATATATATATATATATATATATATATATATATATATATATATATATATATATATATATATGTTATATATTTATACACACACACACAATAAATACTTTAATGAAGGAATAACAATTCATTTTTCTTAATTTTAGTTTTGTAATGAAAGTAATTTATTATTTTTTAAAATTTTACTTCATTCTACCCTACCAGAACAAGTAAAAAGAAATTTACAAGTGCATGAAAATTAGAAGTGCTGTGAAACTTCTCTAAATTTTCATAGGTCTATTTAACTTGAATTATTCAAGTTTTACCTTTGGTAATACAGTAGAAACTAACTGAATCCGCTAACTGAAACAAAGGGAGCTGGAGGCACTTCGGTTAACCAGTATTTCAGTTAAAGTCTTTTTAAAATTCTAAGTGAAACGTGCATAGGAAATATTTAAAAAAATGTTGAATAAAACCTTCGAAATGTTATTTTTAATGCATATATACTACTATTTACATGGAATAAAATATAATAATTTTATACAAGTAAAGATATTATAAGTTGTGTTTGATTATATACAAGTATATAATGATTTCATATAAATAAAAATTTTAAAAGTAGAGTAGTGTGAATTTTAATTTTTTGGAAAAAATCTCCAATTTTCTTTTGTTTTTATTTTAAAACAATTTCTAGGTCCATTGGTTCATTAGTAACACATCAGCAGGCTTAGCTTTGTCTGCTTCCTCAACAAACCATAAGAGAGCCACATGGGCTTTCTTAAGATATCAATAATGCAACAATTAAAAACCTATCTAAAGAATTAAACAATTTGATTATAAGAAATTTAAAAATTTAAATGGCTTTATTCATGGCTTCGTAAAACATACGAAGTACCATAAAACCTATGATTTTAATGTACATACTATACTATATAAGCCATTACAGTACATTACTGGACATAAAAACTAACACATAACATAGCTCTAAGGCACTGAAAATCTTTTCAGTAGTAACATGGCTGCTTTCTGCTACAATTTTATCTTCATATTCGACTTCTGTCATATTTTGGTCATTTTTGGGTCAACTTGATATATATAAAAAACATTTTTATGACATAATTTTTCCAAAATGTTTTGGTTAAACGCGATCTCAGTTATTGGAGTTTGTACTGTAATGCAAAAACTGTAGATTAGGTTATTTTGAAAAACAAAATTTCTGCTCCATTATTAATTTATTTTCGATAAACAATACTCCATATTATAAAGATTTAGCTTTAAAATATCACAAGAAGGTCAGTGAATCCCTGATAACTTGGCCAGATAACCTTTCTTGTTTCATTCATTAACAAAATATTATTACTATAGCATAACTTTATAGTGAACAAAAATATTGAACTGCACTTTATAATTGACAATGATTGACCCATATATAATTCAAATGCTCAACACTTACTTTTAACAAAACTGCTTCCTGTTTAAATAGACTTCCTTTTTAGAATTGTCTCGGAAGAGAATGTTATCTTATTATTATTATATTATATTATATTATATATATTTTTTTATGTCAAAATGAAGCCAGTTTAGCAACCATCTTTTTCAGTTTCTCAATCATAACTTTTTTTTAGTAAAAAAAAAATAACATTTAAAATTTTTTTAATAAATTAAAATTTTAAAAAAATTAAAGAATTATAGTAACACTCAAAAGTAAGGTTTGCGGGAGTTTTTAATAGGTTTTAAAATACAAAAAACATTTTTTTTTTTAAATAAGACAAACAGAGATGTTATGTTATCATTACAAGAAAAAACAAGTACAAAAGAAAATAGCAGGAGCAATATAAACATAAATCAAGTTATAAACAATATTTATATGAGATAGAAGATGATGTGAAGTTTGATCAACTAATAAAATTGATTATTATACTTTTGTTTGATTACGATTATAGATTAATATAGGAGACTTATTGCTCCTCATAACACATAAAAACTCCATAGGTTATCATCGTGTCCAATGCAGAGACAAGAAACGACCACTTTATAACTCAAATAAACACAAGATCTCAAAACATAATTGTATCTCTGATTTTTTTCATTTTGTAACAACTTGTTTCAATCATTTATTTGAAGATGTAGACACTTCTATTCATCCTCAGTAATATCAGAAATAATTTAAGTGAGTGACTCTGTCTATGTAATACCATAACTGTCCCATATTCCCAGTACCAGTAGGCCTACATAGTTTCCTCTAACTTTCATTGTCCTTCATTCTGCAAGGGGTTATAACGAGTAGATAAATGCAATATCACATTTATTCAATACATCTTCTTCTGGGTAGATTACTATACTTACTCCCTGGGACTTACTACCAAGTAATTTACTCCCTGATAAGGACTAAGTTTACTTCGTGTTATCATATTTTCATCGCCATGTTTAATACTTTCAGAAGAATTATCACTTTCACTAACCCCACAGTCAATATTTTTTTTTACTTCTTCATCACTATCAAATAATACAGTATTTATGAACTCTGTAAATTCTTCTGAATCAGGAAATACCTGATCATGATTAGCCATTATAAAATGTAAACTGAACAACTAACGTAACCTAATAATGCGCGTGCAAACACTTCTAAATAAGAACGTAAACATAACTAAAGTATATATTTACGGGAACACCAAACAAAGAGTATAGAAAAAAGCTATGCATAACTAGACACCAACGCTAACTGTTTTAATATAAGAAAACCTTCTTAAAACTACAGGACGTTCACTGTACGTCCTTGGTATTTACGCGCTCAAACAATGATGACGGGCAAATTCCGTCTTTGGTAGTGAATGGGTTAAAAGTCTTTTATCAAATATAAGTTCTAATATTCTAACATTAACAGATATTTGAATTTAGATATCAATGAGATATTGTATATGAATTTTGTGTTCATATTGCATATGAATCTGGATTATTTAAAAAGGCCACTACTTACTGATATATTTTAGCAGACTCGTTTCCAAATAATGTCATCAAGTAGTGTTTTTTTGCCAAGTTAATACAAGTTAATTATAGAAAAACCTCAAGATGTACAACATAAAAACTGCAAGTTTTGTTTAAAAAGACTAAAAATAATTGCAAGGTTGATATTAGATAATAAAACCTATTTCAAGCTATCAAGAAAGAATTTCCTCCTGTTGCTTTACATCAAGCATCCAGATAAAAAATTGTTTTCAACGTGAATATTTCAGAATAAGGACTGCAGGTTAACCAGTAAGAGATAAAAATGAAATAATCATATTCACTAAGAAAGGAGAATAAGTCTTTTAATCAGTAGCTAAAAAGAGGGCTGTAGATATATTCTACCGATGCTTTTAATGCACTGAATACTAGCATTTATATAAGTCAGGATACACGTCAATATTTTAATACACACATTAATGTTAAAGAAACCTAAGCCTAGCCCAGACTAGCATGAATAATTTCATATCTTTTGGTTTCTAGCATAATATTAGGTTTTCATAATTCACAATATTCCTTGGAACGAACGGATTCACAATATTCAAACGAAAGAAGGTGCTTGCGGAGGTTTGTTCTGCACAAAAAAATAATTAAATTTAAACAATTTTAGTTTTTATATTTAGGTGACTTTATAATTAAATACTATATAAACACATTGTAAACAATTTCAGAAATCATTATTGTACAATTTTGAATTTCTAAACGTAATATTTCTAAAAATATCTTAAATTGTTAAAACGTGTAAGCAATGTATACTAAACCATTGTTTTCATTACAGGACAGGTGTTTGTGAGTTGATTTTGTGTAATAAAGTAATTATATAATAAAAATATCTAACCATTATAATATATATATAAATTTGAAATTTATTATAATATTTAATGATAATAAGGAATGTTTTACTTCAAATATATAACTCTAAAAATTAGTGGATGAAAAAAATATTGCCTTTATATCACAAAAGGTTCTACAGTTAAATAAAACTAGCAAAAACTTAATCTTTCTTGACAAAAAACTCATAATTGTTCATTTTCATGCTCACTAGTCACCACTAGTATAGCGTGAAAATGACCCACTCTCGTGAGAATTATGTTTCTTCTTGCTGTACTTACTGGTTCAGTATACCACAGCATTTTTCGGTTTTTACCGAGTTACAAAATTGACAGATTTTTAACAAATTGGCCTCTTTCATCATTTTCAGTTTCATCTATTATGTCTTCATTTGTTTCATTTTCAATTTCATTGGCTTCTTCGACAGGTTCATCATCCGGCAGAGACTCAATTTCATCAGAAATATCTAAAAACTGTGTAACAAAATTTCTGGGAGGTCATATTTCTTGAATTTCTTCTTTTTCAACACTACCCAGCATTTAACGAATTCTCTCCTCTTCAAATGGAACAGTAAAATGTGAAACTTAGATACTAAAAAGTCATTCAACAATAAAATAATAATAACAACAAAAATAGTAATGATTTAAATCCAAACAGTCTTGTTATAATTAACTCCAAGTAATGCTATAGACGATGTAACGACAAAGAGACTGTCTACGTGTGGCAGATAGTATAGAAGAAAAGCTATGAAGACTATTCACAAAGTGCCTCAAGTGTACATCTTCAGAGGCTGATTTAATCTAGAGACTAATAAAGCATCTCAAAATTTTGGCAGTTGAGATAGTTAAAAAATACTTGTATAGCCTCAAGTTGATCTGCATGAATTTTGAATAAATTTGATTTTTCTTCTCAAAAAAACTACAAATTTTGACAATAAAATGAATTTACTATTGTTGCAAGGCTCACATTCCAAATAACTATGTTTTCTAATAATAACTACGAAATAATGCACTGATTTTTGAGAAAGGAAAATTTATTAGATTTTAGGCTAGTACTTTATAAGGAATAAAATTGTAAAATGGGTGATTTAACTGTTGAAAATTATTCAACTGTCCCAATTTTGTAGAATTTACACAAATTGTTATCTTTTACTAGAATCGATAACTTATTTTCAAATTTATTATCACTTAATATTACTAAAATACTTGGATTTTAAAACAATTCAAAATTTAATAAAAATATGCAAATATAATTTTTTTAATATAAATCTTTAATATTGTTCAACAAACTGATGATAATTATTTTATAAATTTATTAAAATAAATAATTCAAGTAATAACTAATTATTTAAAGAACTAAGTGAAAACTATTAATGTACTGACCTGACGCATTTCAAAAATTTTATAATCATTGACAAAACATACCTGTTACTGGTGGCTTTCATGCATGATTCATGGGATGTAATTTGTGAATATTTAGGTGTGTGGGATGTGCAGGTTGTGCACTATGCATTGGAAAAAGGATGTTAGATTCCATGTGTGTGTATGGTTTAAAATATGTTGTATTTGTGTTGTCTTGTTTGTATATTCAGAATTTTTCTGTAGTGGTTAGTGTTTGCTACAGTGTAATATATGGATAATCTATAAATTAATCTGGATGTTTGTATATTTGTGTTGGGTGTTTTTTATATGTGTTGCCAAGCTAAATTTGAGGGTTATATTTTTATGTCAATGATATGTTCTTTGTATCTTGTATTAAATGTTATGCTGGTTTGGCTAATGTAAACGGTAATGTAATGTCCAAATGGTGGTTGGTGTGGAAAATTATATTGTTTTAAGTTGAGATGTAAGACTGGTGTTTCACTAGTTTCGTCCACACAGAATAAATATCAAAACCATTGAATTTAATAAAAACGTATTAACATTGTTAAACAAACAAGAACTCAAGTACAACTTGTACTAAAAAAAATACGACCACAAATAAACACACTTTTGGACACAGAAAGATCAGTAAATAACACCATACCCACTCACCATTAATGTATTAGGCAAGATATGAATGATAAAATGTGCATCATATATACAATAAACTCTAAACCAAACACAGTTAATGAACACACAACACTAAAATCAATTTAGCAAAAACATGATAACATAACCTTTTTTTTAATGACATAAAGGCAATGCTTTAGTAATAATGAACCAACAAAACATTGATAATTGAGTAAATAAATTCATTATAGAAAACAATTAAACTGAACATAAACTAGATCATATCCCTAAGTATAAAACACAATTAATAAATCAACTAGGCAAATGCACTTAGATCATGAACCTAGGACGAAAGTAATACTACAAACAAATGAAAACCCAAACACTCATACCTTATGCCTTACCCAAAATACACCCATTCACCCACTTACCAAACACACTTGCACATCATATAAATTAAATAAATACATGGATAAACTTATTAGAGACAACATAAACTGTAAAAATAATGCATCCCAACACAATATAATTGATCTGATAAACATAATTAAAGACATCTATATACCACACAAAGTGGCAGTTTTAGACATTGTGCGGGCTAAGGAGATAGGATATTGGGGGAGGGTGTTTAAGGACATTTTAAAGAATTACATATTCAAAACTCACATTTTACGCTGTTTCAGATCGGTAGGGAGGATTCATATGAACACACAAGAAAACAATCATATTGAATAACACTTACTTGGTCACTTTAAACAGATACTTTATTTTTCATTGGAAAATAATATGTTATTAATTTTTTCAGTATAAAATACAAAATGTTTGGAAAATTCAAGTCATTAATGAAGAGCCCTAAAAACAGGAGGTCCTTGGTAGTCATCCAGTTGACCCGTACCTGGAACACCACTGACCAACAACTCCAACATAGTATGATTTGAAATTAAAAAAAGTATACACCAATATACCAATTAAAGAATAGCTTCACATACTACAAAAGAAGCCCACAATAAAAAAATATTCAACAAAATCTCATCAAAGAATTTATCACACTAATAAAATTCATCACATCACAAAATTGCTTTACATATAAACAAAAATTTTACCAGAACTATGGTCTGCCAATGGGTTTCCCACCTCAATATACTAACTGAAATATTCCTCTGTCACATCAAGCAACATTATACCCCATACAACAACAAACATACACAAAAATAGTATACTATCACAGAAACACAGATGATATTCTAATATTATAAAATAGCAACAAAATGAGACTCAAATAACTATACAATTATCTTTTTTTATACACAAAAACCTAACATTCGGCCTTGAAATAGAAGACATTTGGCCATAAACTTTCTAGATGTCACAATCAACAAACTCAACAACTAACAGTTTAAAAACATACAGAAATCTAACAACTACTAACACCATCAACAAATCTAATTACCCAACAACATACACACCTTGCTTTCAACGACCTGTTGCATCATCTAATTAATATACCCATCCAACAAAAAGGCTATGACAAAAAAACTCAACACAATAAAATACATAAGCCCAAAAAATTGCTACAAACACACACTTATTGACAATATACCTTTGAAAATTAACCATTAACAAGACCTTCAAACAGTTACACTTTTGATCAACAAAATAAACAATAAATACATCTCCATCACTTACTATACTTACTCTTACACTTACTCTCTTAAAAACACATACAATCCATTAAACAACAAACAAACATATAATATCTATCTGGTATATATAAAATAACATGTACACTGCTTCAGCTTCTACTTAGGACCAACCGATGGTTCATTTAACAAAAGATACAAATGACACATCAGTGACATAAAAATATTAAGTATAGATCTAGCTATGCAAGACATATATAAAACATCGAAGACACGTATTAGATAGTACACAACCCACCTATACTACACATCCCAATGCCCATAAATCACACCCATGCAACCTTGAGTGAAAGCCATCAGTTGTAGATAGGCTTCAACAATGAAACAATGATTTTTTCGAAATATGTCAGCACAGTAAGCTAATAGTTTTCACTTAGTGTGTTAAATAATTATTTATGAAAACTTTCTGAGACAGATTATTTTCAATCACTTTATGGCGATCTTCATCAGTGTCAGAGCAATTGAAAATGTTCTATCTCAGTAATCTTTTACAAAGTTAAAGAAAATTATAGTTGGGATAGTTGTGAATTAATGTAAAGTTGTTAATTAAGTTTCACTGAACATAATGGATTACAAAATACAAGAATTATTTATGATTTAATCAGTGAAATCATGATGATTACAATTACCAACTTCAATTAAGGTAAAATAGATGCACATTAAAATCATCATTTTAAATTTTAATAATGGGGTTCGGTTCAGGAAATATGGTATTTTATAAGTTTTCTCAAAACAACAGGATATATTTTTTATAAATGAAAACGAAACATTATATATTCTATGGAATATTACATAAAAATGCACAATTCATATAACATAACAAAATTTTTCACAATGTTGGATGTTTCACAAAATTGTATACACCATATTTTAAATATCATTTAAAAAAATTGGTAGCCTTATAGACCATTACATAACATATGTAAATTAGTCTTATATATATATCACAGAATGTTGGATGTTTTACAAAAGTGTATACACTATATATCATTAAAAATAATTGGTACCCTAATAGACTATTACATAAAATGTGTAATGACTTAAACAATTTCACAAAATTTAGTATTTTATAAAATATCATACACTTAAGACATTTTAAACATTTTACAGATATTTTGTAGAATGTTTATAAAATACATCAGAATTAAATGCTTCAAGGAATATAAAAAATTCCCTTAAAAAAAGTAATACATTTTCATTTATGTATCTGGATTATAATTCCCAGAAAACTGACAATTGCTATTATAATGCAACCATATTTTAGGAATATCTCACTATATTTAAAAGCACAAGTTGTAAAATAGATCATTTGAATCATACTCTCTGGTGGTGAAGTCAAGTCCTGTTCAAAACAATTAAAAACGTTTCTATTATTTCTATTGTTATGACAACATTATACATGATAATTTGTTAAAATAGAATAAAACTTATTCAATTACTCTTCTCTAAGCTATAGGTTATGATAGGTAAGGCAGCCAGTTAGTTAACAAAGGTTGCTGTCTCTTATTATTATTATTATTATTATAAAATTCGTGACAAAAAAACTGCTAAAAGATGATACATACTTATGAAATGAGACAAGAATCAGTTTGCGGTATTGATATGATTAGGTATGGGATACAACTGTCGTACAGCTATGAGAATTTTTTAGATCTATCTCTAAGTCAGTCCTATCCTAATGTTGGAGCAGAAACTAGAGGTATTGCAGTGCAGCTTACTTACTCCAAGTAAAAAATAAGTAAAAAGTTTTTTTGAATGAAAGTAATATTACAGATATAGGTTCCTAAGATATCTGTCTGATTACTCACACAATGTGGTAAATTATTGATTAATGGCATAGCGTCGCAGTTACTTCAATGACTAGTTGAGTTTTTCAGAAATTTAGAATTAAAGGTTTCGTGGTGACAACATTGGTAGCAAGAGAATTTAGGAAGAATCTGTGTGTAGAGCCAAATTTCAAATAAGTCAGACGGAGAAAGAACACAAGAATGTTTCAGTACAAGGTAAAAGATGTTGAGCAAACGTTTAAAGTTAAATATTTTTTAGTTATTGTTGTATTGTAACATAATTATGATACTATGTTTGGATTTTTCTATTATATTAAAGAATTAAAAGTAATAAAGAAGACAAATTGTTTCAAAAGTGTAAAGAGGTAGAATCATTCTCAAGTATTAAAGAAGAAAAGGATGTTTGTAGGAATGAACTTTTTTCTGAACATAAGGTTCTTCGTCATACCAGCTGAGATCAAAACATCTCTGGGGACTTTGAGACTTATGAACAGAAGTAAAAACCGATTTCCCAACACATTCATTACATATAGAATTTTACTAACTATGCCTGTTACTGTGGCAAGCACAGAAAGGAGTTTTCTCACTTAAAACTTATAAAGACATATTTAAGATTGTTTATAAGTCAAGAAGGGCTATCATCCTTTGCATGATTATAAATTGAATCCGAGACAACAGCCAAAATTAATTTTATTGAAATTATTGATGACTTTGCCTGAATGAAAGGGAGAAAAGTGCAGTTCATATAAAGGGAGTGTAAGTTGATAATACTTTTAATGCAATTTTTAATATAATTATCTAGCTATGGACAATCGTTTTTTATTATTTGTTCATTGGTTTTACAGGAACTAGCTGCTTTTATTAATTTATATTTAACTTATATTTTACAAGGCTTCTAATTTTTACAGATGTGAACACTTACTACATCACACCTACCTACCTACTTATTGGGAACTTCAGACAGACTGCCGACAGCATTATACACCTAACTTGACAAGAAGTAAATAGACAAGATATGAACATTTTCAAAGTGATGGAATGACAAGATGCTATATGTTTATTTTTTATTTATTCAGTAGTTTTGTAATGCACTTTCATGGCCAATATTTAAGATTTTCACTCAATAATACTAACAAATAATGGTATTTGGAAATAATATTAATATTTTGTAATATTATGTGTCTATTTGTTTTTTGTTATTAATTACAAAAGCAACCAAAAAAATTGATTTTTTATACGAATTTTCTATTTCTTGTCAGACCTAAATTATTATAATTCACCTAATGGTTCATTGATTAAAAAATTAATGTGGAAGAGTTTAGACCATGGTCATAAATAATATTTCTTTCCTATCTCAATTCTTTACACAGAATAAAATATTGTACATATCAAAAATAAAAATAGACTCAACCCTGGCGAATAAACAAAATCATGTAAATAAGAGGCGAATAATTGCTGTGTTTAGAGATGACTTTATGAAAATCAATCTAAACACACCTTTTTGCATGAGAATTTTAAAAATTTTTTAGGGGAAACCTCTTTTTAAAATATGAAATTTTTAACAAAGATCAGAAATGGATGACAATGTATAATTATTAGGTTATTTATAATTTATCATTCCAGGCAAAGCCATGGGTTTTAAATTTGAAATAATATATAAATGATAAAAAATCAAATATATACACATAAAAGTAGGACTAGAAAGCCAATATAATTGAATTCAGTAGCCAATCTTTAGTAAAATCTATTGTATATGATTCCGGTTTTTTGTTTTGATTTCTACAAGTATTTTCATATTTAATAAAATTCATAAATGTTTAGGCAATCCGTATGAGGTTATAAATATAACTTATCTGTGGGTATCTTTTTTAAAATGTTTTATATTTTTAATACATTTAAAACATTATAATTAATCCCTTAAACAATAGTTTATGACTATTCGAACCTTAAATTTTGAAAATTTGTTAAAACTAAAGAAGTTTTAACAAATTAACAGAATTTAAAGTTCAGATAGTCATAAATTATTATTTAAGTGATTAATTAAGATTCATCAAACGTAATGGACTACAAAATTCAAGAACATATAATTATTAATATTTTAAATCTTTTCGTTAACAGTAGACAGTAAGAGCATATTTATAATATATCAATAGTTTAATACAAAGATTTAAACAAGAACAATTATTGCTGACCCTAAACATAGAAATGTAAGAAAGAAATGTGATATAAGCAAGTAACATGGTAAATAGAGAGAAATAAAAGGCCTGTATTTACACCTGCTTAATATGTCTTTGAAAGAATAATTTTTTACTTGTTTAATTTATTCAAACACTGTTTCTGTTTACCTGATGCGAACTAAACCTTGAGTGTCAACTTTCAGTAGAGGAAGGCTTATATTTTAGATATCGGTGAGGTAGGGCTTTTAAATGATAACTATCATCTAGACCTAAGAAATTACCAATTCCTATGCCTTAATCAAGAGTCGGTTTCTCTTTAGTTTCCTTCAGATTCTTTTCAGTAAAAGTCATAATTACAGTTATAAATTGCATACTAACAGAATATTAAGAGTAATTATTAAAATCTGTAAAGAATCAAGCTTATCATGGTTACATGAACTTTACATATAACTTATTTAGATAGGTCAATCTATTAATATAATTTTTAATATCTAAACTTTGTTATTCAACCCAAAATCAGTCATGCATCATTAGACCAAGTGCCAAAAATGATTTTTAAGATATTCCACTTCAAAGATCATACGCTTTTAAAAACCATTAAATCAGTATATATATATATATATATATATATATATATATATATATATATATATATATATATATATATATACAGTCGAACCTCTGTATAACGAAGTCGATTATCCAGAGAAATAATTCGTTGTAGAGAGGTATTCGTTATTGAGAGGTTGTGTTATCAAGAATGCCCCCACCCAATCTTACTGATCTTACCACATTACACATACCACACTACGTATGTACGGTAATAAAAGGGATACAGTATAATATCGCGAGCATAGTTAGTGTCATAGGCCAATGTTTTATAATGTCTCAATTTATTTGAAATTCAAGTTGTTAAAAATGTTTTATTGATGTTTTCAGAATGTTTCTTCATTGTATGTATTAGATATCCATATTCAATATTTTTCATAGGAATATTGCAATGGAAAAACAATGGATAACGTAAAATATCAAGAATATATATATATATATATATATATATATATATATATATATATATATATATATATATATATATAGATTTTTTGGACTAGGAGACTGACAGACGTACCTTGGTAAGAGTCCACACTGTAGTCTTTAAATAGAAACACATAAAAGCACTTAAACAATGATATATTTCAACCACACAGTGGTCTTTATCAATCGAAGAGAAAACACAAAAAGAAATATGAGAGAATGAAATAAAAATATGATTTTTTGGTTTGATGTATGCTTTAAGGTGCTCTTTATATCTCTTTTTTAATTTATTTTTTGTTTGGTTAATGTATAATTTGTTACAGTCTGTGCATTTGATTTTATAAATTCCATTATTAAGTGTGGGATATATTTTTTCTGGTTGCTTTATTTTATTGATTACGCTTCCTGTATTTTTGTATATTATGTTAATATTGTTATTTTTAGTATTTTAGTTATTCCTTTTATGTTATATCCTGTATATGTAAATGTTGCCCATTTTTGTTGTTTGTGGTTCATGTTTGGGTGGTTTAAATTTAAGTAATATTTTAAATTCTAATTTATCTATTGTTTGTTTTATTGTATTCGTTCTTTTAGTCTATTTGATATATTATTTGTTATTTCCTTCATTTTTTGGCGAGATTTTTAGCATTTTATATAAGAGAGAATTGTAGGCAGCCAATTTATGTTGTGGGGGATCGTTAGGGTATACTGGTATTGAGATTATGGTTTGTGTGAGTTTCCTAAAATTTAAGTATTCAATATTATTAGTATTTCTTGTTATTGTTAGGTTTAAATAGTTTATTTTATTGTTTATTTCTTCTTCCACGTGAACTTTATTTTAGGATGTAGGATATTACTTTCTTTTAGGATCATATTATTATTTATTGCTTTATTTTTGGAGATGTATAATCCATCGTCAACATATCATATCCAATGTACGTTAGGGTTGAGTGTTTTTATGGTTTGTTTGTTTATATTTTTGAAGGAATTGAAGGTAAGTTTCTGATATTATACTTGAGAGATGTGATCCCATTGATAATTCCTCTATTTGCTTATATATCTTATTATTAAATCTGGAGTAGTTTTGGTTTTATATATATGTATATATATATATATATATATATATATATATATATATATATATATATATATATATATATATATATAAAGAACAAAAGTCAAAATACAAATACAAGAATTATATTTGAATTTACAATTCAAAGCTTTTCGTTGGCTAACAGTACCAACATCATCAGGAATATTAAACAAATTGTTTAATATTCCTGATGATGTTGGTACTGTTAGCCAACGAAAAGCTTTGAATTGTAAATTCAAATATAATTCTTGTATTTGTATTTTGACTTTGTTCTTTATTAATACACAAGAAAACATATTGCGATATATATATATATATATATATATATATATATATATATATATATATATATATATATATATATATATATATATATATATATATGGTGCATGGTCTAGTGTTGCATAATGCCTTCCAATTTTGTCTCCACTTCTCTTTCTCTTGAAATAAAATTGAAATTTGCCTAAAAATTAATTTCCAAAAGCTCACTATAAATCTTTGATATTCAGGACAAGTAGAAATCAGAAAATAAAAATCATAAATTACATCTCTAAAGCTTAGTTTTACTACAATCTGTAGTAAAGAAATAACACACAATATAGTACCTAGAAGAACAAAAAGTATAATATAGATTGTTGACTTTTCAGTCTTAGAATTAAATATTTAGTGAATTAATTGTATTCAGCAATAAATGTAATTATACTCAAGTTCATATACCTAATGAAATATATTTAGATATTTAATATATATTCAGGAGGTAGCAACCAATGTAAAATATTATGTTTAACAAATTTTATGAATCCTAATAGTTACCATTTGAATCCAAGCAATTGGAAGATATGTTCCTTCCTTAATTCCATTTAGCGCTGAAATACCTGCAGTATTTTGAGCTTTAACATTCAGTTGGATCCCTGTTTTCCCACTAATTAGGACTCCAAAGGTCTGTAAAAAACAATTTTCCTAATGAAAAAAAATTTTTCAGGTATTGTAGTTGAAGATATTTAAAAAGGTATTACAAATATAATTTAAAAATCTATCCACAGGGTGTAATTATAGATGTGAATAGATTTAAACATTTCTTCTAGTACACGGTTTGTAGGTAGACACTTTGATCCTGCTGAAAACTGGTATTACTGAAATAAATATTCCAGCTTATTTATTGCAGTAATTTTTCTCTATTCAATATAATAAATATGTCTTTTGATTACTCCTACCTAATTTCCTCTATATTTCCTTATCCTTCTTTCTACAAGGTTATGTAAGTGCTAAACATCTCTTTGTGCCTGCTTCAGTATTTAGGTTCATATGAAGTACATATCCCAGCACCCTTAAGCTTCCAATAGGGCATTGAGGTTGAAATACAAGAGGGTTTAGCAAAGTTTTATTCCACACTGGTTAAAATTTAATCTGTTTTATTTTTATATTTCAGTGAATCGACAATTAAATAATTTATACTGTGAACAATTTTAATAATTAATTTGTAAATGTTGAACTTTTTAAAAATTATCTTGATGGTTAAAACATGTAAGCAACATATGCTATTGATTTCAATATGGGAGAAGGTGTTTGAGTAACTTTTTCCAAATAATATAACTTAACATTTAAACATAAAAAATATTTTATAATTATAGTAAAATGAAAATCTAAAAGTTATTATAATATTTAAGAAAAATGAAGAATATTTATCTATAAATATATAAGGCTTTAAATTAAAGAATAAAATAATAATATGGCTTTGTAAAATAACTAGTTCTAGTGTATTATAAAATGTACATAAACTTATAGTATTTTGTGTAGCAACACTTCATAATATTTCAGTTCTAAGCTCACAAATCATCACTAGCTTCCATGGGATCTTCAGTTTAAATGCAGTTCACCTAATAAGCAGGCACTGCATGCTCCTTGCAGATGAAAAACTTACAGGTCATACATCGTATTTGAGGTAAACGATTCTTCTTAGGATCACAAATGTAAAAGTTTGCCTTTGTTTATATCTTCCTCAGGTGGTATTTGCAGAATGTCTTCTTCCATTTCTGTTATTTGACGAATTCTCCTTTTCCGCATTTTTTTTTTTTTTTTGCTGTAGCATGAACATGACCCACTCTCAATGCGAATTGTTTCTTCTTGCTGTCCTATCTTACCTGACTGGCTTAGAATACACTGTATTTCACTGTTTTTACTAAAAACACTTCTTTCACTATGCCAAACTGCACTGAAACACCTTCCTACTGGATTTCTATCAGGATCTCTTCTTTTAGATTTTCTTAATTTTCAGTTTCACTTGGAATATGCGTTCATTGGCTTGTTCATCAGGTTCATCATCTGGCAGAAACACCTTTTTATCAGAATCATCAAAGAACTGTGTAACAAAAATTTCTGGTAGGTTTTATATATCTTGAACCTCCTCTTTCACGACACTATCCAATATTTTATGAAGTCTCTCCTTTTCAAATGGATTCATTAAACAACAACAACAAAATCGGACACTAACATACTAATAATAACAAAAAAAACTAATAAATATAACTCTAAGGGTTTTGTAATTTAAAGAGGTGCACGGGAATCTTTACTTAGCAGAAATAACTTATATGAGCGTTCCCTTACAGACAAAACCTCAGTAATCTGATTTCTCATGACAAAAACTTAATTCACACTAATGCTTCAAGCAAAAAATGAACAAAAATATGTTGAGCCATTTCCTAGAATGCATGTTGTAAAACATCCTGCCGGCCATTGGAAAAGGTTTTTTTCATAAATAATGTTACTGCACACAAAAAACTTACATGTGCCCTGTCGAAGGTACATACCTTGATCCTCCGTTATATTCAGTATCAAGCAGTTTTAAATCTATATATTAGGTCTTTCTATATTCACAATTCCTTTCTATGCTTGATAGGTGATAGTAGTCCCAATGGCTGATTTCCTTAAAATTACACCAATAAAATCTAAGTTTTTCCATCATATTTCCACCCCAATTTATATATTTTTTGAAATGTGTAAGTTCTGTCTCACACAATCTTGGAATTGTAAGTCTTTAATTTTCAAAAGGGGAACTAATCAAATTTTTAAAAATAACCTTGTTTAATTATTATGTGATTCCACTTTATTTACAGTAAGGGTTCTCAAACTTTTAGACTCTGGACACCACTTTTGAACATAATGTGAAGTCACCTAACTCCCTCCCCATTTATATTGTATGTAGTTAATACAAGTAATAGAATTAGAACCAGAAACTAAAGTTGGTTAAATTAAGCTGGTTTAACTTAAGCTGGTTATTAAATTTGTTTGAGATTACTGTGTACAAAACATTTAACTACTACACATTATATATAATGTTAAAGTTCCGCTAACAAAAAAACAATTTTTTAATGAATTAACAAATATTAAAGATATTGCTAGGTGGAACCATTTTGACATTAAAGTTATTGACAACATATTACGGAAACAAAAAAGAAAACTGTTGGTGAAAGATGCCTCAATTTTATTACCGGAAGAAGGAAATAGAAGATACATTAGTTTACTGTATGACATAAATATTACAAGAGGATTTAACAGTATTTTTAACAGGTTTAATATTAAAATCGCGTATAAAAGTTCAAATAATTTAGGAAGTTTGTTAGGGAATCCGAAGGATAAAATTTCTATGTTAGAATAATCGGGTATATACCAAATAAATTGTGAAGATTGTAATCAATATAGGTCAGTCTATATAGGTCATATATAGGTATATAGGGTATATATAGGGCATATATAGGTATATATAGGTCAGTCTAGGAGAAAAATCGTTGCTAGATTTAAAGAACATATTTCCCATATTAAGTACCTCCGACCAGAAAAATCTAGTGTAGCAGAACATATAATAGGCACAAACCATAGTTTAGATGTCAATAATATTAAGTTAATGAAAAATGTTAATAACATGAGTTTATTAAATGTTTTTGAATGTATTTATATATATAAATGTAGATACAATAATTTAATGAATTGTAACAAAGGGCCTATTCCTAATTCAGTTTTATATTCTTTGATTGATTAAATTAAAAATCAGCTGATTTTAAGTGACATTGTTTAAGACAAAATAAGAATAAATTTATAACCTCAATATTTTTTTTGCTATATATGTTATGTTTTAAATTAAATTAATTTTTTGTTCAGTACTTCTGAAGATGGTTACCTTGTAACTGGAATGTACATCAAGTGAATAAATAAAGTTATTTTGTGGTAATTGGGTTTATTATTTAAAATATTACTACACATTACTTTAAATTGGCCATTTTTATAAGTATTAATTAATTTTTCAAGTCAAAGAATCAAAAAACTGGGTAAAAATATATTTCATGTAATCTATGTAAGGTGGTTGCGTAAGCAATATCAGCTACTTCTGTAAATTTATTCAGGGCTGACACTGTCCTTGATAAGTTTTTGAGTATTGTAACTGTGATAAAGCACCCTTAGCTTACTTTCAACTCACCTATTGAGCTTATTTGCTAAATATTTTTCATTGATGTATGCTAAGAAAATTCAGACTTGCAGAGATAAGTTGATGAAAATTGTACCTGAAACTTTGCAGCTTCTAAATGGAAGGTGTAAATAAACAGGAAACTAGCCTAATAAAAAATCTTTTTATGTTTGGGAATCTCACGTTTACTTGAGAATCACATTTTTTGTTTAATTTCTGTCTCTGAATATAATATGAAAGTTTATTTATGTCAATTTCAAAGGGATAGCATATCAAATTAAACACCTAATCCTTTCAACTAACATCTGGAAATATATTCTCCAGTTTCATTTTCCAATGTTATCAAATGTTTTGGTATATATACCTGTATTCCTTAAAATTATTTATTAGATATAATGGAAGATTTATTGAAGAGATTGTTAATTCTTAGAAAAGGTTCAAGAGTTTGACTCTAACTCTGAAAACAGTGTTGCCAAAGCACTGTTTATGCAAAACTTTTAATTACATCATAAGTGCTCAGAATGTTTTTTTTTACCTTTTGTCTTCAGATTGAGGAAGCTGATGGTTTTGAAAAGTCTCTCCAACAAGTAAACATACATACATACGACAAGTAAAAGATAAGTTGATTACCTTTAAATTTGGTGTACAGATATTCTTGTTTGAAGTAGTCAGAAAATGTTGAACTTCTGATTTTTATTCAAACAATATAGTAAACATGTTACCCTTAATTATCCAACAAATTTATGTATGGAAAAGGAGAGTTCCTTTGTCACTTTTTAATTCTAGGGACAATATATTATAGTTTTACTTGAAAAAAGTAACTCACACTTCCTTTGAAACATTTACGCATCCCTTCAATGAGTTGCACCGTACAGGTTGAGAACTCTTGATTTATATAACATAAATGTATTTATTATTTACCTCATGAATGTTGAAGTAGTTAATTTGTTCCTTAAAATCTCTACTGAGCCCTGAAATACCATTCTGCACCTCTTTATCAGCATTGAGGAAATAGGGATAAGACACAAAAAGAGGACTATCTGAAAAATCAGAATTCATTTAGTAATTATAGTTTGTATTTATCAAAATATATGGTCATGCATCTTGTAATGGAATAATATTTAGCAATGATATAAATGATTGAAAATTTTTTGATATAAACGTTATCAAATGTGAGTTCTAAATTATAGATTTAAGTCATAAACTTAAACTTAAAAATAAGTAAACTGAACTCATTGCCTACTTAAAATCTATCAAGGTACATG
Source organism: Prosapia bicincta (assembly GCA_036971475.1). NCBI lineage: Eukaryota > Metazoa > Arthropoda > Insecta > Hemiptera > Cercopidae > Prosapia > Prosapia bicincta. The sequence goes on along the minus strand of JBAIZL010000002.1, from coordinate 360,919,435 downwards.
ACTTGTTTATAATAAAAAGTTTCCTAAAAATAATGAAAAATTTAAACTACTAAAGAAATAATTTTAAACAAATAGTTGTAAAATACAAATGTTTACATTGTTTGTATTTTTAACTTGAGATACTGGTAAACTTTAACATAGTCTAAAATATATAAACTTATATGGAGTGACACTTTGTTCTTTACATATAGTTGACAGAGAGATGTTGCTCTTGAAATGGCATTTCCCATTAAAATAAAGTAAATGCTGTTACAGGCAAGTTTTTATATATTTTTCAATCTAAAATTACAAACTTTCAATATGAGGGGATATATTGGAAAGGTTATTTATAGAATAAATTTTGCCAAAATAAATTTGAAAGAATAATATCAATAATAAACATTGTAAATTTGAATTGTCAGAGTTGGAGTGTATTATAAATAAAAAATGAAGAGCTAAATAAAAAAATTAAAATCAAAACAATCAGAGTGATGATGAAAAAATCCAAATGATGATTAGGTGCTAAGGAAACCTATTTTACCTACAACGAGTTTTACTATTTTATGTCAAATATAGCTGCTTTAAGTAAAAGAACAAAATTTTGTTTTAAAAAGGTGGGTACACATTATTAGATGGAAAGAGTTTAAATTGTTTCAGATGTTCACAGTGTCAGACTTCTCACTAACCCAACAAGGTCATGAGTTAGAACTGTAAGATCAGGGAAGTTTTTTTATGCAAGAAGTAGACATTTCAATTTGTTCAAGAGCAACAGTGAATTTCTTTGGTAAATTTAAATTCATTTATAAAATAAATAATAAGTTTTAAAATAGGTCTAGTAGAAGAAGCTAGTGTTATAATCGTAATCATGTAAAATATACAAGAGATGCTGTGGGTTGTATGAATATATTGTATCCCGTTAGTACTTAATTTGGTAGGCTACAAACCAAACTGACATGAAATTACTTTTTAATAACATATTGTACTTAAAATTCATGAGATTGAGATGGCTCTTAGATAATTTGGCCTAGGGCCACAAAAACTGCACCTTAAATCTACACTGAATGTCCTTACTGAAATCTTACCCATAAAAGAATGAAGCCAAACAAATATATTGCTTATTCTGAATGCACAAAAAAATAAAATTAGAGGCATTTTTAAAAAGCTACAGTTTCTTTGGTACTGTTATAAAGGAGATATGTCTGACAGAATTCAGATAAAAAACCCTTCCTACTCAGCCTTAAGTCTTTTTTACTCTTGTATCTAGAGTGGTGGACTGTACTGAAAATTACCACCTAGCAATAATTATTAAAAACCAATAATTTATGAGGGTTTGAAAACAAATAACATGCTAATTGGACATAAAAAATGAATTCACTATGTTTGGACATATTAGCATTATTATAACCTCAAACTATAACTACACGAACAAAATTAAGTATAATAAATCAATAGAAAAATGAAAAAGCAGCACCCCCTAACCAAGCCATGAAATAGACAGTCTATCTGTAGAAAACCCATCATTCCCACTGTTGTAATGAGTAGTGTCCCATTGTGGTGTTGCTCAACCTTTAATGGCATTTTGAGCTGACTTAAAAGTATGCTAATATGGTCACTATAAACCGTTCTTTTATAAAGTACAAGTTGTGAAGTGTTACTTTGTGTCTTCAAACAGAAGTGCTTAGTTTAGCAGACGTTTACAGAACAATTAGTCAAGTATAGAGGGAGTATTACTCATAATTTCCTGTCACTTTATGAGGGATAGGAAATTAAATAAGAGCTATAACAAATTTAAAAGTAGTCAAACTGGTTGTCATAAATATTCTGAATTTCCTAGGTTATCTCTTTACACTGTTATAACGGAAAACTTGAGCTACAAATAACACTGTAGGGCTTAATGCATTCTAATTATCTGACAACCATAAAATTTGCTCAATGACATCAGCAAACATTTACTTATAGATTACATATTTCCAGTGGGCATGAAGCTAATGAAAAGAATTCTAGAAAACAATCATACAGAAGGTGAAACATGAGCTCAGTAACATTCCAAAATCAAAACAACAGTCACAAGAATGGATGCCCACATACTTATTGAACAAATTTAAAAATTAAAAAAAACAAACTTTCAACAACAGAAATGTTATGCTACATGCTTTTGGGACCAAAAAAGTATAGTGCTTGCTGAATTATTTCGACCAGTAATTATGGTGGACTAATTAATGCAACAGGTAGTTTGAAAATTTGCAATGGTTGTGCACAGTCCTTCAAAACAATGAAAGAGAAACGCTCACTGATGAAGATCCAATCTTATGATACCTGACATCACATATCTAATGTAAACAAACGCGTTTTGATGGATTTCAATTAGAAATAATTAAGCGTAGATCTTGTCTTAGTCCTAAATGACTTCCTCTTTGTTTCTGAAGTAAAGAAGTGACTAGAAAGGTAAAACTTCAAAACCGATAATAAGCTTTATGAAGAGAGAATTGGAAATCTTGTCCATGTCCATGACAAATCTCTCAATCTTTATTAAACACTTTAACTTTAGCTTATGACTATCCGAACTTTAAATTTTGTAAATTTGTAAAAACTTATACCGATTTATATAACTACATACAGATCCAACTAAGAAATATCACAGAACCATCAAAAAACTAATTAATACATCCAAATAAATTATCAGAAAAAACAAAAAATACCACCTAAAACAAACCCACCCTAAAGCGTCTACTCTCTGCTCTCTCCCTAAAATTCACAAACCCAATTTATTCATCGGAGCCATCATCAACTACCAAAATGCCTCTGTACATAAACTAGCAAAATACATGGACAAAATAATCAGACAATCTATTAACTTGAACACAGACACACACATAAAAAACAGAACCAATCTCATAAATAAAATAAAAGACATAAACATACCACACAATTCAACACTACTATCACTTGAAATAACAAATATGCATACCAACATACCCGTATTCGAAACCCTCAACATCCTAGAGACCCAATTAATACAAAACAACTTACCAAAAATGCAGGTCACCAAAATCTTAAACATCCTCCAAACTATCACCAATCAAAACTATTTCACCCATAATTTAAACTTCTATTCCCATGGGAAATCCTATCAGCAGTATCCTAAGCAAAATTTTCCTACAACACATAGATAACACCAAGATACTCACAAACAATACACATGCAAAAAAAATCATTTACTGGCACAGATACGTCGATCATATCACAACACTATACAGAGGCAATACCCGAAAAACTCATCTACACTAATAAAATACACTCAAAACACCACTTCACCTCAGAGACTGAAACCAAGCGATCCCTAAACTTCCTCGACCTAACCATAACAAAAAGCCACAGACAAAAACACAGCTTCAACATTTACAAGAAACCCACAATGACAGACACACTTATCCACAACACCTCAAACCTCCCTATCCAACACAAACACGCTGCCTTCAGATCCATGCTCCAAAGACTTAAAAAAGTTTCAAAGACCACAGAAAACACAAACAAAGAACTAGATACCATTAAATATTTAGCATCAAAATTGGATACAACACCACAATAATAGACAAACTGTGACACAATATACAAAAAAATAACACTAAAATTAACACTACAGAGAAGGAGAAAAAATACATCACAATACCATACAAAAATGTAATACAATAAAATAGCCCACAAATTTAAAAAAAAGGATACAAAATAGCATACAAAACTTATAACAATTTACAGTACAAAATACAACACGACACCAACAACACAGATAAACTACAAGCTCCAGGCGTATACAAACTAAACTGCGACAAATGCAACAAACTTTACATTGAGCAAACAGGTTGCAACTTTAAAAAAGGAGTCAAGGTACACAAACAGAATATCAACTCAGCATTTTACAATCACATAAAAGAAACAGGATACAAATACACAGACATATACCATAAACAAGAAATCTTACACATCTCAACACACTAGAATAATATGAAATTTACAGACACACAAAAACACAAAGTACAAACATATTAAATAAACAAACCCAATACAACTCACACATACTCTTTGATACTATCAAAAATGTCCCTTTAAAACCATCACCCCGTAACCCAACTTCTCCAAGCAGAAGAAACTGATGAAGATCGCCACATAGCTATCGAAAATGTTCTGTCTCAGTAAGTTTTTACATATTTACAAAATTTATAGTTCGGATAGTCATAAACTAATGTTAAATTGATTATTTATAATCAGTATGTATCTGTGTTGCTATCTACCTGATGTTCTTTTATTTATATTCAGCTAACGATGTAACATTGAGAAAATTGAGTTTCTGTTTTATATTTTATTTTTCTGCTTCCCACGTTTCTTATAATTTAAAAAAGAATTTTTGTTTGTCTTTTAAGAACTCACCGTAATAGCAGGGAGCAATAGTTTGAATTCCATTAGGACACTTGTCTTCCAAGCAGAAACAAGACTTGTTCGGGTGTTCAGAATATTGAAATGTATTTGGATCTATAACGTATTGTAATGCTTTCAGTCCTTTGGTCTGAAATGTGAAAAATAATTATGATTACAAATACCATCTAATTTTTGTTTAAAAAATTTTTCAAACAATGTACATACTGGTATATTAAAAATGGTATTATGTTGTCTTGTAATGTAGTTAATGAATAAAAATATTTCAAATACAAGAATAGTTTTAATTTATAAATTAATCAAAGCTTTTTTCCAATAAAATAAGTATTTGCATCTTCAGTAAAAATAAAGATATAACAAAATTTTACAAACATTCTATAAAATTTTGTAATATATATATATATATATATATATATATATATATATATATATATATATATATATATATGAAGTTAATATATTACTATGTAAGTAATTTTATCCACCATTAAGTGCAATAATTTTACCTTGAGTGATGAGGCACCTTTCGGTCAATTGACCATTGTCGAATCATCACTCAAGGTAAAATTATTGCACTTAATGGTGGATAAAATTACTTACATAGTAATATGTTAACTTCATAAAGTCAGTGCAACGGAAAAACAATGGATAACGTTAAATATCAAGAATATATATATATACATATGTGTGTGTGTCAAAATCTTGTTACTTTTCATGACGAGCTGATTGTTAATTACTTATTACACTTTTACTTGCCCTTGTGAAGAAGAAGATTATATACTTGTGCCACAGGAGGCTGAAGAAGTTGTAAGACGAAAACGTTTCCTCCAAGTGTAAGTTAACAATTTAACAACCTTTAGTTAACAAAAAGTCAGGTCGCAAGTAATAGTAAAAGTGTAATAAGTAATATATATAATATGTCTTTATATTTGTTGATTCCATCTTCACGTGAGTTACTAGTTTTCACTAAACACTTGTAAATATTTACAAACTTGCCTATAGTAGCACTTACTTATATTTGTTGACTCAAATACGGACAGTTAACTCCAGAGTTACAATGGGACACATCTCCCGAAACGGCGGTCCTCAACAAATAAAAGTAAGTGCTACTATAGGCAAGTTTGTAAATATTTACAAGTGTTTAGTGATATAATATGTATATATGTATATAAATATATATATATATATATATATATATATATATATATATATATATATATATATATAAGTTACGTGTGTTGTTAAGCTCAAAAGGTTTTTAAAAATAATTTTAATTTTATAAATCTTTGTTAATTAAGAACAATTTTGAAATTATTACATTAATTTTTACTTAACAAAAATTCAACTAATATGCATTCAGTTGGAGTGCCTACAACTGTACTCTTCAAGAGTTTGCTTCACACTAAAGCTAAAGCTGTTTTACCAGCTGCACAATAGAAAAGTCTGCGTAAGCAGGAATCTACTATAGTAAGCATTATATTTAGTCAAGTTCACATTATTCGTTCACATAACTTATATATATAAAGAGTTTTACACACACTTTAAGAACATCCCATGTGATGTGAATAAGTTGCTGAGATTTTATTACATAACAATACCAGCTGCACAATAGAAAAGTCTGCGTAAGCAGGAATCTACTATAGTAAGCATTATATTTAGTCAAGTTCACATTATTCGTTCACATAACTTATATATATAAAGAGTTTTACACACACTTTAAGAACATCCCATGTGATGTGAATAAGTTGCTGAGATTTTATTACATAACAAACTATTTACATTAATTTGTACAGCAAGCATCCAGTTTCAGATTCACTGTAGTATTGTATCTTAAAAGTATATTTCATATATTCTGGTGAAATACAAAAATGTATGTTTTCTACAGTTATATAACATTAAGTTTGGTCTGAAATCATATTGTTTTTTAAAAAAATTTACAGTACCCATCATTCAATTGCCAAACAAAATATTCCATCCACATCCTATTACAACCATTTCTAACATATATATGTAAGTACATATTTTTACCAAACCTTTTTTTTATATATATTGTATAGGTAGAATTCAGACTTAATATCAATTATTAAATCACAGTTTTATAAAAACAATGAAATGTTTTTCAATTTGTCAAATCCCCTTATATTATTATTACAGAAGTTTTTAAAGAGGTACTTATTCATTCATATGTTCCAAAAACATTAGTTTCAGTAAGTTGTTATATCAATGGATGAGGAAACAAATATGAGCTATAATAGAAACACAAGCTTGGGCTCAATAAAATTTATGTACACATCCAATAAATAACTCACAATTTTTTTATAAAACATTTCCTTCAGGTAATTATAAAACAGAAGTTTTTATATAACACTTCTTTTCACTCAGACTTTTCTATATAACATAGATCAGGTTACCTGCTTCATAAATTGTTGTTCTTTTAGCAAATTGTGGGGATTGGGGTAGATCTATTTCTGTACACTTCTTTGTATTCATTCACGATCCATGATTACTTATACTTCATAAATATTATAGTAAGTGTACCTGATTTCTTATACTTCAAAAATATTATAGTAAGTGTACCTGATTTGCCTTATATTAAATAAGTTATTCCATATTTCATGATTAAGTAAAACTATCAATCAATGGATTATGAATTAGCAAATTATGCTACATCAGTAATCAGCAAATAATTTATATAAGGGAAAGCCCATTTGCGTAATACATCCTACAAAATTATGTACCTCAGAGCTTAATAGCCATTGACAGAGTATAATGTCAAATAATATTTTATTTAAAATATAGTTGTTTATAAAATTATGAAGAATATCAATATTAATTTCAGAAATATAATGTGTAAATTATATAAATATGTAACCATATTTCATATAATAATATATTTCAGTCATTTAGAGTTTTGGTCAAAAATATTATAATGGAAAAACTATATTGTAATAACATGTCTTTAAAAATAGCAACAACAATTTATATTAAAAGACTTGTAATATTTAATAACTTGCCTATAGTAGCACTTACTTCTATTTGTATAGGACAGCCGTTTCGGGAGTTGTGTCCCATTGTCAACTCAGACCATAACTGATCTCAAGGTTATCATAGGTTAGGGTGTTAAGGTGGGCGTGTGATATTATAGTGGGGGTTTGGGTGTACTTAGTAAGCATTAGGAGTTATGCTGTCGAAACCTTGAGATCAGTTACGGTCTGAGTTGACAATTAGACACATCTCCAGAAATGGCTGTCCTCAACAAATATAAGTAAGTGCTATTATAGTCAAGTTATGAAATATTACAAGTGTTTTAATGAAAACCAGTAGCTCAAGTGAAAATGGAATCAACAATTAACAATTTATAATTATGATAATTTAATATCTTATAATTTCCATGCCTCTTAAGTTCTGGTATGGTAGTTTTAGTTAGTATAAGAAATATCCAATCAAAATATTAAAAATTGAAAACAAGTTCATAGTAATTATTAAGCTTGTGTGATTTTTAGATTATTTCATTAAAAATGTCTTAATGTGTATTTAACTGATAATTGTTTTTATCACTACAGTGGTATCATTATTTTACTATTAAACTGTATAAAAAGTAAATAGCTATTTCACTCCACTGTCATTTACGTTTATGTCTTAATACTTTTATCTCAGAAGAAAACCACGTACTTAATTTGGTTAAATAAAATTTATATGACTATTTTCAGTTGAGGTTAATCAAAAGACCATTTCATCTATAGAAAGTAACATACTATACCTATGTACAAATTATTGCAGTAATATATAACAACTTAGAACTAAAAAGTAAAGTTAGCGGATACTTGAAACTATTCATGAAATCCCTTTTTAGGCTACCAGCACACTATTCAATACTTTTGAATTTGACTAAACAAAGGCATTATACAAGTAGCTACATCTATAGTTAATTTCTTTGAGAGATTGTGTGACATTGAAATTACTCTTACCTTGGGTGAAACTTTAATATGCAACTAACTAAAGGTGAAAATTTGCAAGCCACAAAAGTTTGTTTTTACCACATACTTTAGTACTCTCAAATGGAAAAAGACAGTAAGTACAAAGCAGTTGTTCGACATTTCTGACACTGCTAAAAATCTACCTACTGTTGATATTATAACCTATGTATTTGCTTTCTAAACTACAAAACTGGTAGCCTGATAGGGTTCAACTAATTACAGTACCCAAACATTTTTTTGATTTTTTATTATTTTCAAAATTAAAAAAATAGCTTTCAAACTCAGCATTCTTAGAAAATTCTAAATATATGGTTTAATAATAAATTATAAAATTTAGGTTCTTCTTCTGAAAAAAAGATAGTGTATGTGCCTGTTTTGTCAAAGTGACAAATATAGCTGTTAAGGAAAAATTTTAGTTAAAGAAACAATTCTATTGGTTTAAATGATTATTGGAGGGGCATAGAGAGTTTGCTGTAATATATTATACTCTAATTTTTTTTAGTTTAAAGTACTTTCGTAAAACTTATTTATATTTTTGAGATCCTGTACATTTTAAATATATTATCACAAAATATGATTGTGATGCAATAGTAAATTCTTGACTTTTATACTAAAAAAGACAAAATATTAATATAAAAATTAATTGATCACCTCTATTTCCTTCTTATAAAGAAGGTTGCTAACTCTGCATGAACCATCTGAAAATACAGACAGATTTTTTCTATTTTTTATGAGCGTTGGGGGATAGATTGTTCCATCTGTACCATTCAGTTTGTCACAAGCTTCAGCATTCCACTTATTAATATTTGAATCCCCATTGATATGTTCATAGACTCCATATAAGTCCATATTGTTTTTTCCAGTATGCATTGTGATCATGTCTTTGCTAAGACCTATTCTCTGGAATTATATAAAGTATGCAAATTTAAATTAACAATATAAATTAAATTGCATTTATGTATAGTAAACTAATGAAAATTTATTGTCATTTAAAATGTATTGTATTATTATTCAACTACATTTGTATTAAAAAAGAAAAATTGGAAATGTTCTTGGTTTTTATTATGTTTAAGTTTATTGCCACAAATTATATTAAAACAATAGATATTATTATAAAGGTTCTTAAATTAGAGATTGGGTATATTTATCTGGAGAAAGGTATTGAAGAAATTTCTTCCAATATTATTGTTTATAATTTGACAATCTGGTGAATAAATGCCACCCCCTATAAAAGGCGATATTAATGTTTCTGGTGAGGATACATTAACAGTCAGAACCATTTTGAAAATAATTATTGACAATTCATCATTACAGCCTCTTAACACTTAGCTTACATTCCTATTATTTGTTATCCAACTAAGTCGACCTGACTTAATTCTCCCCCATGTAAATTTTGCACCTAGATGTAAACACCAACTTTTTGACAACCCCTTAAAATTTGGCCACCAAAGAATAGTGACATCAACAGCGTCTAAAGCACATGCTGGAAAACAAAGGGTCCTCACTTCGTGGAGCTTCAGGAAAGCTAAATGAAAAGACTACGCAGAAGAAACAGACCCTACAATTACAATTGGTTATTATGAGTATCTTGATTTCATTGATTATGGTAATTATTTGAAGAACTAAGTGAAAACTATTTACTTATTTGCTGATGTGTTTCAAAACTATAGTTTCATTGGCAAATCCCAACTTGGCACTCAAGTTTCGAAAATTGTCAGCAAGTAAGTTAATACTTTTCACTTAGTTCTTCAAATATATATATATATATATATATATATATATATATATATATATATATATATATATATATATATATATATACTAATTAAAGCTAGCTTTTATTTGAAAATTTCATTAAATTCTGCTGACATTCATAGTTTCTCTATGTTCATACAGTACCACAGAAATCAATGATCAACTACTGACCTACGCTAAGTAACAACTACACTGAGCATAAAAACTTATGAGAGATGTATTGTGTCTAGAATGTCTGATCTAATGACAACTTATGGGCTATAAATATCTATCCTTATCCATGTTGCAAGTTTCAAGAGGTGATAAATATCCCTTTGGCATCACAGGCTTCTAGTTTTGTATGTGACATATAAAAAAATAAAGTCTATTGAAGGAAAGAAACAATGACAACACTCTGAAATAACAATGATGTGTGTGTCACTACTAATATGTTATGACGAGCATCTTTTGTCCCTAAAAAGCAATGAGTTACATCCATAGACAGTCAGTTATAGGAGAGTTGTGGTCACATAACAGTATAATATACATGTTAATATCCAGTCTCCAGTTCTGGGATATCTTTCTGTGGCTATTGGGACAAATACATTGGAATTTGCTCCTCTAGGAATTGATTTATGCTTCTACTTTTCAACCTCTGTTGAGCATCTTTTAAGCAATTTCATTATATCCTTATACTGCTGTCTGTGTTAGACCCATTTAAAAATTTTGTAATTGTGTTTTTCAAAATATTTTTGTTTAATTATTATTATTGTTTTACGTATTACCATTAGTAAAGCTATTTCAATTTATTTCCAGCAACTTAGCATTTCAGGTATGGCTGCTTTCTTAATATTGTTGAGTTCAGTTACAATATGATATGTGAAAGACCGCTTGCATCATGATTATTTCCTAATTTATAAAGTCATAGCATATGAAATTCAGACATACAAGTGGCAAGCTGGAAGTTACCAGAGCTAATCTTTTGACTGTTCTTTACTTAGTTTTAATTGTTTATGAAATTTCTCCTTTTTCTGCCTGAGCTTCATCAGAATTAGCTTCAACTATTTCTTCTCTCTATCAAAGTACATTTACTATTCAGACTACATGATGCTCAGACATATTATAAAAGAAAAGAATTTCAGGAGCACTACACTGTCAGTTTTTAAAAGGTTATTAGAAAGACATAGAAGGGTTATTACTAGAATAATAAATTATTTGGAATGTTAAACTCTTAAGGACCTTCTGGAGAGATGATGGTATTTTTTACATTGGCTATATTCTGACTTAGCGACATTATTTCATACAACTATAAAAATTTTTTATAAAAAAACAACCATTGGAAAAAGAATCAGAATTTTCAACATTTACTTACTAAAAAGTAAAACACAAATTTTCAATAACGAAAACTTTATTTATCATAATTTTATTACTGACAAACTTTGAAGTCAGCACTAAATTTCGTACTTGGTCGAATTTAATATACTGAAAAAGAAAAATAAGGAATTTTACATGATGTTGATGCACCTTAGCATATATTAACATATTATGATATAAACACATGTTATTCAATCATTTCTTCCATACACTTATTTTATAGATATAAGAATTTATTAAATTTCTGATACAAAAGATTTAAGGAGATATTATCTCTTATATTAGCATCTACAATAATCACATTCCTTGTAAATTATTCAAAAAAAAGTTGCATTGTTGCCAATCTGTACATCTGAACAAAAGGTATGGAATCAAATATTCTTTATCCGACAAAATTTGATATTGTGCAGTCTTTTCCGAGAACAAACATAAGTTATCATTGTTTATACTCTCATAAATTTTGTTTTGTGAGAAGGCTCTATAGTTCACTATAGTTAATCATGTGAAGTCAAGCATTCAGGAAATTGATTGTTTAGGAAAATTTTTTAATAAATTTTATAGACTAGCATATACAAGGCATGATTGCAGCGCAGACTTCAACATTTTGTGGATCATAAGATTATGACAAATTATGTTTTTGTTATTAGAAAATTTTTTAAAACTTTTTAGTAGGAAAAAATTATATATTCAGGTTCTTTTATTATAACGGTTTCGTGTTTTTTTTAATGATTATTTTTATTTTTATAGGTATGATCTCTAATTGCTATCTACATTTTAATCAAATTCCATTTCATATTGTAGATTATGTTGGCGAATTTGCCAATATTTATTCATACAAATTTTTTATGTGTATATTCCTCTTAATGATATTGTTTAACCACTGTTCAAATAATTGACATGCCCTTACACAAAATGATAAACATATATGACAAATACATTGAGTATTTTAAATTGGAAATCCCCTTGCTAAATTTTTCTAAATTCCTACACATTATTTCTTACCTTGCAATTATTTTTTTCTTTTCCATTAAATACATGTTAATAACCATGTAATGCAAAATCTCAGGTAAAGATAGAATAATATTATCTTAAATAATTATTAGGAAACATTTTTTAAAATTTATTAATAACTTAAACAATAGTTTATTACTATCCGAACTTTAAATTTTGTAAATTTGTTAAAAATTACTAAGACAAAACATTTTCGATTGCTATGTGGCGATTTTCATCAGTGCCTTCTGTTTGGAGATGTCAGGTCAATCGGTGACGGTTTTAAAGGCAAGTTTTCGATATTATCAAAGAGTTGTGATTTGTATTGTGTTTGTTCGTTTAATATATTTGTACTTTGTGATTTTGTGTGTCTGTAAATACGTTTTTAAACACATAAAATATTTTTTTTTCAGAAAAAAATAAAGTGAAAATTGTTAGTTAATTTATATTTAACGAATTTATTCGTCAATATTTAGTGAAATAAGGAAGTTTTGACCTGAGAATTATTGAATATCTTGTTTATGGTAAATGAACAAAGTCATATTTTCAGTGTATTTATTTTGGGAAAATCTCATTTGAGTTGTACCAAGTTTTAAATCAATATGTTTAGATCATCGAAAAAAGCCACTTTCATGAGGAAAATTCATTTATTAGAATCCAATGATACTAGTTCTAAGCATCTTCCTCAATCAAGTAATCAAAAAATCTATTCCTTTTATATTTATTTTTTGTCATTAATTCCTTTATATATGCTAGAATATTGTTTTTCTCTTTTACTCAATGCTAAAATATTGTATTATTGTCTCCAAAACAGATGGATTGGTATGTAACTGTAGTAGGATCACTGGAAAGGTTTCCCCTTTCATTTGCAAGCAAAAACATTGTAATTGCTTCAATACTTCGAAATTTATCGTGGAACAAACATAAAAAAAACGTACAAGTCGAATAAAGAAGCTCCTCCTAATTGGTTAAAAATTAGTAAACATTGTTCAATGTATAGACAAACACACTATAACTAAGCACAAAATGCTAAATAATATCTAGTATAAACCTTATATTATTTGATTCCCTCTTTACTTAAGCTGCTATTTTTTACTGCTTGAGTTGACAATTGGACACATGACTTGAAACGACCACCCACAGCAATCAAAAAAGTAAGTGCTAGTATAGGCAAGTGTAACATAATAACAAATGTACAAGTATAATATAAACCAATTACATTTGTGTTACTTACACTTTTTAATAATCCAAATTTTGATGGTGTTTCTTTACCCATGAAGTTTCCAATCATACTCCCAGCCTTTGAATACACATCTTCGTAACCCAAGATCAAATTTCCTACTCGCATTTCAATAAACTGTAGCATGTTCAACATATTTAGCATAAGCCTTAAAACTACTTTCCCTTTTACCTTATTTGCAGCTGACTAAACATGATAAAACAAAACCAGAACCACTGTTAGAAATGATATAATAATTGTAGGAATATAACTTTAAAATATTTAAGGAGACAACACAGTAGACCTCTTAAGTTGGTCTTAATATTGAATTTCTTAAATTAATTTTATTATGTTTTTTTTTTACTTGATAACCAAACAAACTATGACTTAATATTTGTAACTTTTATTATTTATATATTTATTTCTATGATTTAGGCTAATTTTAAGCCAAACCTCAAGGACTATTACAACAAAAACATATATTACTTAAAACCTGATTAAGTTTTAAAAAAATTATTTGACAGATAAATCAGCAAATTTTTTCTAAATTATACCTATCTGTAATTTCTTAAAATACTAGATGTCATGCTTTAGGTTATGCATCTTATTTTTTAAAATTATACCTATCTGTAATTTCTTAAAATACTAGATGTCATGCTGTAGGTTATGCATCTTATTTTGTAAAACCGTTTTTGGAGAGGAAAACTGTAAATTACACAATATGTCGTTGAAACATTCACTGCAGTCAGCTACTGGCCTCACTACCTTTGGTTGTAGCAAGAGCCTATCAGATATTTGTCAATAGTTTCTATCCTCACTCAATTCACAAGATGCATACGCTTGAGGTACTTTGTTTCTGTCTCTCGTTGCATATTTAAAGTTGGACAACATTTTCTCTTGTACAATAGTTTTTTTAAAATTTATACAACTGTGTTAAGACCCTTAATGATTTTTATTGAGATTTATATATAATTTGAGGTTATAGTTGGAACCTCTAATGTTCCTAACTCAGACACAGTTTATTTAAGTAAAATCACCATTATGGAGTCAACTACATTGATACCAGATACTTCAAAAGTGATCTTGACCAAACATAGCTAGACCAAGACATAGTTTTGAGCCCTTATAACACTATAGGCATTCATGGTATTCCATTCAACCATGTAATAAATTTTGTTCTGTGTCTATAAATAACAATAAAACTGCTCTATACTTGGGAGTAACCTACCAGGTACCATATTTTGATGTCATTGGATTAAAAATCTCATTCTCAGGATACTTAATAGGAAATTATATTTATTTTATTTACTTTATTTAATCATATTAAAAATTATTCTTGTTTGTATAACCAAATAGCAAAAAATATATGGAACTATATAACACTGATGAGGTAGCCTCCAAAATGTTATATTTTCGATTATTTTTATTTTAAAAATGTTTCTTTTAAAAATAAATAGCACAACTGACTGAAAGTTCAAAAAAATGTATGTAGTAAAATAATTTCTGTATTTGGTAAGGTTTGAGTTTGTGGAGCAGATTTTTCATGCAGTTTTAACTACAAAATAAACCTTGTACCATCTAGTAAACTCAGACTTAATCTTAATTTATCGTAAGGTGTTAAGTTCTATTTAAAATATATTTTAAAAATATTTAACTTCTAAAATAGTGAAGGATACTTTAAATAATTTTCTTGTGTATTTATTATTAGAAATTTTAAGTAAAAAATACATATATTTTAATGTAAAGGTCAATGAGTATGTTTAAGGAAAACGCTTTTTATTTTTCAATATAATTATATTTTCTTGAAAATATTCATGATTAGTTCTACCATGATTTACAACATGTTACATGGAATACAACATGTTACCCCGACGGGACGGGGTTGCACTTTTTAGACTCACAACTGGACACGACTACCTAGCTGCACACCTAAACAAGATACACGTCTTCTCGTCTTCCAGGTGCACTCTTTGTGACAGCGGGGAGGACATGACAGCTGAGCACCTCCAGTCATGTACAGCTCTAGACCATAGACCCCTGAACGACACGAAGGAAGAAGAGATTTCTCACCTTACTGGTCAGCGCGCCACCAAATGGCCCAACAGCCAAGAGTGGGCGTTGGCTAGTTTTTTTAATTTTTTTTTTATTAACTTGGGAGCGGGTTAAACTGCCCGAAGCACCTTAAGCTACCTTAAGGTATATTGTACTTACCTCCCTGATCTAGTCAAATAGCCCCTTCCCTCTTACCAGGTTTAGGAGTTTCCTGACTAGTGTTTTACCTTCAGCATCCACCAGAGCTGTCCCATCACCAAAGAGGTTGAAGCGCCTCTCGGCAAGTGCTTCACATCTATAAATAATGTGTGTGGCAGTCTCCAGTTCCTGCCCGCATAATCTGCACACTGGTTCATCTTTGTAGATACCCATTTTATGCAGATGTTTCCTTAGTCCACCGTGCCCCGTGAGTAGACCTGTGGCTATCCTCAATTCCTGCCTAGACAGATAGATGAGACTCTTCTGCAGGCCCAAGGAAGGTTTCCTAAGGGTTAGCTTACTGTGTCTCATCCCTTCAGCCCTGATCCAGTGCTCACAGTGTCTTTCAGCCATCCACCTTTGCACTGCCATCTTGACCATAGATTTGGAAATGCCTACCGCCGGCTCTGGTCCAATCAGGGGAGTTGAAGACCCCCCTCTCTGGCCAGTGCATCTGCGGCTTCATTTCCAACTATTCTCCTATGCCCCGGCACCCAACCTATCTTGATTTGATTGTGCCTTGCCAGGGCTTTTAAGTTATTTAGGCACTCCCTGACTATGGCCGAGGTGACCACACGTCTGTTTAGTGCCTTAATTGCTGCCTGACTGTCAGAGAAAGTAGCAATCCGGGTCCTGTGTATTCCCCTTCTCGCCATCTCTCCCAGACAGGCATTTATAGCATATATTTTGGCCTGAAAGACAGAGGTATGCCTCCCCAAGGAAAAAACTAGTTTTATCCTTGGGTTTTAACAATACATCCCAACTCCAGTGCCAAAGTCCATCTTGGAGCCATCTGTGTACCAGATCTGAGCTCCGGATGTTACTGACCCTGACCATTCCGTCATAGTTTGGTGGGCCTGGTCAGGTGCAAACGTCCGAGTAAGGTGGTCACTGCCCATCTCCAAGACAGGTTCTTTGACCACACACTTGATACTCATATGTCCCGAAACATCTAGGAGATTAGCCCAGTTGTTCGAGTTGCAATATCCATGCTGGGCTTTGGTGCTCGTGGTTGATTGCTTCCGACCTGTGGCACCTCACCCCTCACAACATCCAAGTCCTGGACGTTAACATGCTCGGCTCGGTTTTGGCCTCCCCTGCATTGTGTGTTCAGGATTATTGGCCCTCCCGCTGCTCTCGCCTGATCTCTTCGGAGCCGCCTTCTGGCCGCTCCACTCATACGCTTTCTCCGTAGAGAAAGCGTGCTCAACTCTACAACCATTTCACTGGTTTCTGCAGTCGGCAGCTTGGTAACCCCAAGGTTACCGTGGACGGCCACGGTTTGCCGTCTCATTGGCTCCCGCGGTCTGTGTAGACTCAACATCAATTTGTGTACTTACTTGGTCCATTGGCTTCCCAAGTATGGGGGAAAGAACGGTCAACCAGAGCAGAACCCCCACTGCCCTGCCAAGACAACATACAATGAGGTTTTGTCTGGTTCCTCAAGGGGATCGTGTGTTACTGCATTTTATACCCTGCAGCCACTCATCCATCGGCACGATGCCTTACACCTTGGATTGGGTATTCAGTCACTGACCTTGAAGCACACCCCAAGTTCAGGACATTATTAACTGTTGCTCATGGAGCGAACAGCCTGCTTTACTCTCTTTTTTACAACTGTGTCGTTAGGGTAGTTTCCTGCCCATACTTCACTGCCGCATTGCCCTTGGTTCACCTGGGAGGTGAGAGTAGCATTGTGAGGACTTAATTCCCAACTACCCCAGTCTCCCCAGTCAGAGCAGTTATTTCTACCAAACCCAACCGGTTGACTGACGAGGAGGGATAATTCCTCACCTTTGAACCATTGCCTTGGTCCAGGCCTGCTTATTCAGAAACCTTCCGGAATCCTTGTTCACAGGTAACCTACATATCTGTAGGCCGTCCCACTATCCGCCACCTGTGGACCCGCCCGGTTGCTCAGGCCAGATAGCCGGGCGTTGGCTAGTAAGTAAGTAAGTATATTTCTAGGCCACTCTCAGATTTTACAGTACTGCAGTCAATGTGTTATTATATATATCGCAATATGTATTCTTGTGTATTAATAAAGAACATAAGTCAAAATACAAATACAAGAATTATAATTGAATTTACAATTCAATTTGCCTGTCCAAAATATGCAAACTGGGGTTATGAACACATTTCTACAAGACTTGGTTACATCAATTTCATCCCTCTCAAGTTGCATTATCTTCTTTTCCAATTCTCAAAGGCCCAATTCCTTGATGGATTAGGTTATTTAATTTTCTTATTGTTTCCTGTTTCATATTTCCCATTCATATTGTAAATTCAATTATAATTCTTGTATTTGTATTTTGACTTATGTTCTTTATATATATGTATATATATATATATATATATATATATATATATATATATATATATATATATATATTTATATATATAACAAATGTGTAAAACATTTCCATACTAAAACTTGTTTTTAATATTTGAGTGAGGGTTATATTTAATATATATTTGAGTACATGTTTCTGCCTTTCCTAGCATTAAAATACTTTTGTATGTGATTCCTTTCGGAATGCCCCCCGAGTCAATCCGAAATGCGACAACAGATAAAAATACGAAAGGCATAGAAATGTACTCAAAAATATTAAAATATTCCAAAAAGTAATGCAGATGAGAATATTAAGAGTTATACTTAAAAAATAATATAATGATATTTAATTCATTAAACACAAATAATAAATTATGAAAAGTACTTACAAATAAAAGAATATTGGGTGTTCTGATGGTGTCATTTATACTACCTGTAGAAAGTTCTGGAAGAAATGTACATTCTCTATACATTTGATAGCTTACTGTGCCATTTGAATTAAATGTTACATTTACTTTTTTTGATTTTTCCCTAAAAAGAAAACAAATACTAATTAAATATATATATAATACATTACGTATGTGTGTGTGTGTGTGTGTGTGTGTGTATTTCAATATATAAATCTATCACATACACTTAATGTACTTAGATCTACTTAAACAAGAATATTACTTTGTATATATGCAAGTCGATTTTCGAGGACTAATTACGTGTCCTCATTTTCAGGCATCAACTGAGTCTCAAAAATCGACTTACATATATACAAAGTAAGATTCTTGTTAAAGTACATTATAGTGTAAGGGATAAGAGAATACAAGAAAACAGTGTTGTACAGTTAAATATATAATCAGACAAGTGTGTGTGTGTAGTATATATAATCAGTTGAAAGGTTAGCCATTTTTTAAAGACAAAATTAAGAATAACATATATTATTGCTAATTAATTACATTACTTTTAATCAATTTAGTGATTTATGATAAAGTAAAGCACTTAACTAAAATAAGTTTTTCTTCTAATGTAATTGGGATTCAGAATATTTCAGACTATCACATAAAGTAGTTGTATTAGTAAAAAAACGTCTTGAACAAACAAAGACTAAAGGGACAATATTATGTAAATAACTAAACAGATTGTGTCATAAAAAGTATAACTTTAACCTTGAACTCACACTATTATGTCTAGAAACAGGCATGTTTGACTCTTATGAATATGGTGTTTATTAAGCTGTACGGGAACATCTTGTTATAAAATATTCTACTTTACATAAAAAAAAACTGATCATATTTGCCTGTCCAAAATATGCAAACTGGGGTTATGAACACGTTTCTTCAAGACTTGGTTACATCAAATTCATCCCTCTCAAAATATCGTTTGTTACATTATCTTCTTTTCCAATTCTCAAAGGCCCAATTTCTTGATGGATTAGGTTATTTAATTTCCTTATTGTTTCCTGTTTCATTGTTCCCATATTCTCCCCGTGACGTTAGCTCGCTGGAAACTTGTTTGTTTTTATTTTGCAAACAAGTCACTTATAGTGTGATGTGGCAAATGAGGAAAATGAACAAAGATGATGATGGAATGTTGTCAGAAACTTGTGAACAATCAACACTGATTGTGTAGGAGGATTATTATGGGAAGGATCCATTTTTCACCTAGAGTCAATTATGGTCACATACAATACATGTAATCTCTTATATGTAGAAGGGAACATTTACTATTTAACATTCAGAAATAAGTTCATGGTGAATATCATCTTGCACTACAAAGAAAATCAGGAACAAAACTGGTTTTCAATCAGAATTTCTTTGTTTTTTTTATTTCAGGGCTCAATATCCATATTCCACTCCTTGGTTTGCGATTTTATTTCATGATCATACTCATTATATCATGATTCATCTTCTATGATCACTCTATTTATGAATGTGCCATCAATTTAATTTTCAGTTGAATTACCCCATCAGCCACAATATCCCTTGTCAACTTTATATCAAGTGTCAGTCACTTGGCACAATTTTTGCACAGAGGTTTTTAAAACCAAAATATTAAGTTAAAATTGTGTATAACTTTTAATTATTTAAATTAATAAGTTCATCAGCAATCAGTCATATAGTTTTTTGACAAATAGGTAAGCAAAAGAGATGGTGACACAATAAATATTTTCATTAACACAGCAGGTTGAATGTTGTCCTGGTCTTGCATCATCTCCACTATCTTTAAAATATTTAATCCACTTAAAAAGTAAAAAAAAACTGTTGTTTTTATAGGGCGTTATCACTGTAAACAGACCTCATTATATTGGTAATTCCTTGGGAGCTTTTCCCAAGTTTAACAAAAACTTAAGTACTACTATATGCAAGTGTAACATATTTACAAGTGTTTTTAGTTAAAAACTTAATATCGAGTTGCTGTACAATTATTTCATCAATGTCTATTTTAATGGACATTAAAAACCAGCACAAATAAATATAATTTTAATAATAATATTTTTGTGAATAAAAATAATGTTTAATTTATAAAAGTAAGTACATTATTTAAGTTTTCTAAAACGTTTGTTGAGTATTTAATGAATAGAATTTTTTTAAGCATTTAGCAATTTATTTTAAATTCCAATTAAATAAAAAAGCATATTTTTTTAATAAACACAATTTCACAAAACACTAATATACATTTAAAACCAAATAAGGAAATACTCAGTATTAAGGAATACAACTTTTAGTTGTAACTACTTGTAATACATAATTTTTTTTTTAATCTCCAAACTGTAACCAAACTTTAGTCTATCATATTGTCTAACCAATACACTAATTAGACTAAATTTGAGAATGCATACCTATTTATTCCTTTTATATTTTATTTGCAAAATTGTTTAATGGTTTCTTAATATGTAAATAATTATTAAAATTTAAAAAAATGGAAAATTGGTTCCTAAAAAGATTTGATAAAATACATCAATCAAGGAAATTAGTTAAGTAGTTTGTTTAACACTGCAATCAACCAAAATATCATAATTTTTAAAAATATACAAATTGTCTTTTGCTAATGATAATTAGGATGAACCAAATAACTTGTGAATAGATCAGTGAAATTAAAGTTAGGTAGTTTAAAGAAGGACCAGCAATAAAAATATGGTGGATTTTGTTCATGCACAGCATAGAACTATTCGTGTTGATGGGGGTATTTAGTGAGTAGAGCATCCTCATGCTATTTCAGAAGCCATGGAACAGTGGTCCAGTGTACATGATACGACTGTTGATAAGGCATGTTTTAAAAGTGGTGAGTCTTGTGTTGTTACACGATGACAGATTCATAGGCATTTTAATATAGGATCAAATACTTATATTTTAATATGGGCCAAACATGGCTGCATTCCAAAACCTTTAAGGGACCTGAACCCTAAGAAAGTAAGTCAAATGGTCTTTAAATAGTGGAAAATTTACATTGTGATGTAGAGCATAGGTTTCCAAACTAGGAGGCGGGAGACCAGTTGTAAAATAATAAGATAAGTTTCATTTAGTTATAATTTAAGTACACAATTTATTAAAATTTAAAAATAAATTTACACAGATTACCCAGTTTTTTTTAACCTAGGTAGTTAAATTGGCCCTGATATTTGGAAAATTTAAATGAAATGTATGCAAAAATGATTCCTCTGCCAAATATGACTTTAACAAAATGCACAAATCTTCATTTTGGATAAAACACTTAAAAGTGTATTCCAGAGTATCACAGGCAACTCTTCAATTATACTTGCTTTTTTCAAGCACCTACTTGTGCGAAAAAGCATTTTCAAAACTTGTTGCAATGACAAAAATATATAGAAACAAACCTGATGTTGCTAATAACTTGCGTTGTGCCGTTGTTAAAATACAACGTCAAATAGACATACTAGTGAAATAAATGCAAGGTCAACCATCCCACTAACAGATTTATAGATTTTAGATCTCATATCAGTTAAACTTTACCTTGCAAATTAAAACTTTAAATGTTATATCATGTTCCTTGTTTAAGTATGTATAAATAAATAAATTGTTTTCAATATATATAATATTTGTTTCTTTTTTATATTCCCATCCATTTATTTATAGTGTAGAGTGGAGGCTTTTATTTCAAGAGCAGGGGCATGGTACCAAAAAGTTTGGGAACCCATGATGTAGAGTAACAAGATACAGCAATGTCATCAGGCCAAGCTTTTCTTTAGAAAAGTGAGCAAATAGTTACAAGTCAACAAAAAAACTCATTATCTGAAAATGTTGGTAGTTTTTTATCCTTTAGTGTTAAAGAAAATGTCTATTTTTGAAAAATTTAAATTCTACCAAGATGGAGCAAATGAATCATACCCATGATGGCATTGGCTCTATGGGTTATGTTAGGACAAAGTGTCTTGGCTGTATAACCCAACACATTGTTGACTTGTTTGGTCTGCAGATTCTCCTTACCTCAGTGCATAAGTGACCTTTTTTATGTTTGGGTTACCTTAAATAAAAAGTGTATACTTATATAGAATAACTGAAAGAAGCCATAAGCCAAGAAATTACTTTCATACTAAATAAGATGTTGGAGAAGGTGTTTGGCAAATTATACTGATAGAAAAATGACAGGGAGTAGATACCATTTATATTATGTCTTCTTCAAATCTTAAAGTTTTCATTCATGTTTTTATTCAATACAATCTATTGTTCTTTGAATTAAATAATAAACATGTAAAAACGTTTAGAAATATGAAAGACATTTACCTTTAATAAAAAGTCAGATATTAATTCCTGTATGAAGATTCCTTATGAAGATTAATTTATGTGAAAAAGAATTCATATTAAAATAATATGAACTTCAATAGAGCATGACCCAAGAAGTGGCACATAACAAACAAGAATAAAACAACATTTAATAAAACAGAAATATTGTTTCCTGTAAACAGATAGGATGATTAAAGATAAAAATTAATTGAAACTTTGAACTTTGACTGTTTTCTGAGTATCAGTTTAAATAGCAATATAATTTTGCTCACTAGTGTGAATGAAGATCTGCATCGCATGAAGATCATGAAGCGAAATACTCAAGAACAAGACTCAAGTATTTAAAATTCAAAATGCACAAGTTTTGAAGAAAGACTTAAAAGAAATAGGTAGAAAATCTTCAAAACAAATAAATACAACATAATTTAATGGAGAAATGTTAAAAAATTATTAAAGACCAAATTGTACAAAAACCATAATAGCTGATTGATATTTTTTTAAACATCAATAGCTATTGGGTAAATCTTATTTTAAAATGTATGGGGTAACTTACTTGAACACATACGGCCCAACTTCCTGTACATTAGGTTTTTCTTTTCCTTCTAAGACAGATTCTATGTTTGTGTAGTTAAAAATATAAACATTAAGGAGAGGCTGCCAGGTTGGATTCTTCCATAAATTAAGATTTAAACTGTTTTCATCAAAAACTAGAGTCTGAAAAAAACAGATATTTGTTTACAAGTTTGCATATTTTAAAGTTAAAAATCTATACTAGCATTTTAAAAGTGACTGTATTTGCAGAATATCATCTTATATTTTAACAAACGTTTTAATATTAACAAACATTTCATAGCCACCTTAGATTTTGATGTCTATTATAATAGGCAAAACTTTCAATTTTGAACTTTATATATCATGCTTGTTAGAACTATAATTAAAGTGAATTTATGAAAAGTTTGAAAAAATACTGCTAAAGTGGTTGAAAACAATATGTCTCAATACATTTTTCATAAGATTCATTAGTTGTGAAAATTAATGATATCCTCCGTATAATCAAAACTAAAACATTAAAGACACTACGACGATTCTATAAAAATGTTATTTACAAGTTAAATATCAAATAGACTGTTTAGAACAAACAAAAAACAGCAAAAGTCAGATTTATTTTGTAAATGGTTTTTGAAAAATATTATATCTCATTTCAATTTTCTGTGAAAAATATGTTATTAGAAATTTCATTTTATCAACAACATGAAATGTGAGTAACAATTATAAAATATAAATAGTGAATGGGAAAAGTTACCTTTTGATAAAAAAACATGACAACAATCACAAAAATTACAATAAAATTAAGTTACTCACATGGTGTACTTAATACAGTTTTGGTGGCACAGGAGGCAAAAATATATTGAACGAAAATCCCTGTTATTTGTAATGTTAGACTTACTAAAATTAGATGACAAAAAGATTGCTCGATAATATAGAGCAATGTCTTCTACTATATTGCAATTTAACTTGTAAAAGTAAGTGAAGCTTTGCATCCATAAATTTATCTATTTTTTAGATTTTTTTAACAAATATGTTCTGTAGATAATTATGCTGAAAATTCCAGTTTTAATTGTTGTATGAAGTCATCTTTTATTTTTTTTAAATATACTAGAGCCAAGGATGTTAACATATATTTCCTAGACAGTTAGTTTTGTGAGGGTGAAATGAAACTATTGTTAGGATTGAAGAGATGAGCTACATCAACAACTTTTCTATTTTCATAGCAGAAAAGCCTCTTCATAGATAAATATCCTCATTTCTGCTAAGATCTCTCAAAAACAAGTTGTTTAATTCTAGGCGCAGAGTTATATCTATAGACATTATCAATACATTTCTCTACAATCGCAGCTATATGTATTTACTCATACAATATATCCATCTTCAACTCATACTACTATTATAAATTTAGACACACAGTAATAGTAGAGAATAATTTGTTAGTGACCAAAATGTTCCAATGATAGGTTTATTATACTAGAATATGACTGACTGTCTTTTATGCAATTTTAACTTGAAAAAAAGCTAAACTGATATTTATGTCAAACTATATATGTTCTAACTAAAAATGTATGTTAGTATGTTACACTTGCCTATAGTAGTACTTACTTTTTTGATTATTGAGGACAGCCGTTTTAGTAGATGTGTCCAACTCAGGCTTAGTAGATCTGTCAACTAAGACTTTAACTCTTTGTCATTTAATTAAGGTCTAAGTTGACATTAGGACACAACTCCTGAAATGGTCATCCTCAATCATCAAAAAAGTAAGTGCTACTCTAGGTAAGTTATAACATACTATAATTGCAAATGTTTTTAGTTAAAAACTAGTAGCTCAAGTGAAGATGGAATAAAGTAATATTTACTGTATGCTATTCTTCCTTTAAAGTTATTTGAGTTATTTAGCTACAATTTCAAGTTCTGTTTTGTAAATGTCACTACAAGAGAAACTATGTCTGTACAATTTGTTTTCAAAGTTTTTTATAACAAATCTACACCTACTACTTATTTGAAATGTAATGGGTTGTTCTTTAAATTTACCTAAATCAAAGGTTATTATTTTTTTATGTAGAATATTTCTTTTCTCATGTAGAACTACAATAAAGAGATTTTATACAATCTTAAATGTTCACATTCCATTTTATTTATTGTCTTTAAATATAAAACAATTTGGATTTTTAAAGAATTTTAAAGCTGAAAATATGTACATTAAAAAACATACTATATACTTACTAGTAACACAATTGATGAAAATTTAAACACGAAACAATATATATATATATATATATATATATATATATATATATATATATATATATATATATATTAATATGCATTTGCTCACAAAAAAAACAAAAAATGCCCAAAAGTAAAAATATTTCTTTACGAGTCTAAGATGAATTAAAATAACAATTGAAGCTCATAACTTTTTGCATATTAAAGTACTGACCTAAACATTAAAACAGAACAAATAAAAACGTATACAAAACTCACAAATTATTCATTTATTAATTCGTGAAACTCATACGCGTTTCAATGACCAAGTCATCATCATCAGTGAGTGTTACTACTACAAACTCTAACTTACAACTAGTTGTACAACAGTTTGTAGTAGTAACACTCACTGATGATGATGACTTGGTCATTGAAACGCGTATAAGTAAATAAATGAATAATTTGTGAGTTTTGTGTATGTTTTTATTTGTTTTAACATAACCTCACAAGCTAAGCTCAAAGAATATTTGATTAAAACAGAAAATAGTTTTTTATAAATCTTCAATTGTCCAAGTATTGTATAATTGTTTAAATTAAATGTCTAAATATTCAAAATAAAATGATACATTCCTTCTGACATTTTCTCTTGAACTTCTTCTCATTCAATAATAACATTTAAATGTTGTATATATTTTCTTAATTTCCCATGTCCTTTGTCAAATGAATATAAATGTGCATTTTGAACATTTTGTATACTGTACCTGGATGAATTAGTTGGTCACAACTTACTGAACATACAGTTTTGATACACCTTGGCAAAAAAACCACTATTTACTGATATTTTTCAGCAGACCCATTTCACATTAGGTTAGTGCATAGTTCAATTCTGTGAGTCACGGACATGTCTTGCCATGAGTCACGAATCTTGTCCATGATCACACTGACCTAGTATGAAACGTTTCTGCTGATAAATATCAGTAAGTACATTTTTTTTTACCAAGTGATACCAAAAGTGTAATATGAAAAACCTCAAGATGTACAACACAAAAACTGCAAGTTTTACTGCGCTTTTTTAGGATACCCTGTAGGTAATTATAAAAATTCATAACTTTTGTAACTATTGTTTAAACAAAATAAACTATATACTATACATGAAAATTAAAAATTATAATAAAATCTCATAAAGTATATACTTAACACCCTTTAAAAATTTAATGGATTTTAAAAATATATTTTAAAATATAGCAAGTAGAAGTAAAATTGGGACACTGAAAAGCAATATACAAATACATGAGAGATGGATTGGCGATATTTTTCACTGATATTGTCATGTCTGATATATCGGAAAAGTTTGTACTTGAAATATAAAGAAACTAAATATTATTTTGGGCTATATCTTGATGTTAAAATGACTTTCAAATCACAGGACACAGAGCAGTTAAATTTCAAAAATGTTTGAACACGTTAAAAATTTTATCTTTCTGTTTAACCTTGATTTCTATAAGTATAATAAATGTGAGTGCAAATGAAAAGGGAACATAAATATTTCAATAAAACATTAAGTGCTTGTTATTAACAGATATTATTATAAATTGTGTTTAAAATAAAATAAATGGAGTTTAGCAAGATCATGTTCCATGTATCATACTTCTAAAGGAAGTATGACTTCTAAAGTCCAGCAGCAAGGGATTTCAACTTTCGAGATTTTTGAGATGAGTCGCCGACAAATAATTGATGATGGCGCAGGTATCCAATCAGACTTTAGGGACATCTAGAGGACAATCTATTCAAGATTTGGACGAGTATTTTACTACCAAACTTGTCCCTACAAAATGTATATCAATAAACATACAGATGCAACAAACAACTAACTAGGTGTCAAGATAAGTTACTCTTCAGAAATTTTTTTGTTGGAAATGAACATCAATGACATAAAGAACATTGTACTTTACTCAATTATTCCAATACTTTACTGAAAACAGAAATGTATGGCATAAAACTAGGGTTGTGTTATATAGATGATATTAAAAAAGAGAACATTGGAAAGGTTTTTGTAAAAGAAGAAATATTTTCTGAAATAATGGAAGTTTTTTAGAATAACAAAGTTTTTCTTGTGATGGATATGCTCTATTTTCCAGTGAGATAGGAACGTAAATAAGATATGGTAGGATTACTAATTAAATTAAATTATTCTTACATCCATTTTTGTTAGGATGTAAACAAGATAACAGCAATAGATAGGATTTGGTAAGTCTACGGTAATGATGGCAGGTAAGGTTGTATCAACTTCCTACCAGGTCTACCTACCACGGATAGGGTTATAAAATGAATAAAAATTAAGGTACATTGAGTTCCAGAGTTATGGAGAAGTATGTATATGCTGTAAAGGTAATCGGAGGATAAAAGGTAAGTCTATAAGCATGACCTTTTAATATACCTTAAGCAATTAGTAGAGATTGTTTTTGAAAATGAAATGTTATTTAAATATGTCTTATCTGAAGAACCAAACGAATTTAATATTGGGAAAGACAATAAACTATACTTAGATCAACTAATTTCTATAATTTAAAAAAAATTAATTGCATGATAACTATAATTAGAATCATTTGGGGTGCTTCCTTTTCTGAATAAACTTAATACTTTTATCTATGAAAATATCTCACCTTGTAAATTGCCTGTTCGTACCAGTTGGTTGTCCATGTTATTACCGAAGCAAAGGAGCTTATCAAAAATATAAAGCAAGCTGTGATAAGAACTGTAAAAAAGACAAGTAGTGGTAGTTGAGTTATAAATACATATCTGGATATAACAATATGTATTGTATATTTTTGGCTAATATTTGTATTACTTATGGTGTATGTATGTTCCTATAACTATGCTAGCAAGATTATAAACAGAATGAAACATAGTAGTTTACAACCCATACCAAATCCATTACTATAACAGAGCGCAATACCTTCTCAATTACACTTTAAAACTAAACATTGTAACAAGTTTGAAAATTTTAAAAATACATATACAAGAGGCCATCTAAAAAATTCAATAATTTTTTTAAACAAAGAAATACATCCAGCTAATTTTACTTCAACATTATTATTAATCATTTAGACAATAGTTTATGACTATCCGAACTTTGAATTAAGTAAATTTGTTAAAACTTACTGAGACAGAACAATTTCGATCGCTATGTGCCGATCTTCATCAGTGTCTTCTGCTTGGAGATGTTGGGTCAAGCGGTGACGGTTTTAAAGGTAGGTTTTCGATAGTATCAAATAGTATGTGTGATTTGTATTGTGTTTGTTCGTTTAATATGTTTGTACTTTGTGTTTTTGTGTGTCTGTAAGTTTCATATTGTTCTAGTGTGTTGAGATGTGGTCCTTTTTTGTTGATGTATAGGATTTCTAGGTTTTGGTAAATGTCTGTGTATTTGTGTCCTGTATCTTTTATGTGGTTGTAAAATGTTGTTGAAACTGTGTTTTTGTGTGTGGCTTTTTGTTATGGTTAGGTCGAGGAAGTTTAGGGATCGGTTGGTTTCAATTTCTGAAGTGAAGTGGAGTTTTTGGTGTATTTTATTAGTGTAGGTGAGGAGTTTTTCGCATTGACGGAAGTTGCGTCTGTATAGTGTTATGATATCATCAACGTATCTGTGCCAGTAAATAATTTTGTGTGGGTGTGTATTGTTTGTGAGTATTTTAGTGTTTTCTTTATGTTGTAGAAAAATTTCGCTTAGGACACTACTGATAGGACTTCTCATGGGTAGGCCATCTGGTTGTGAATAGAAGTTTGAGTTATGGGTGAAATAGCTTTGTTCGGTGATGATTTGGAGGATGTTTATGATTTCGGAAATGTGGTTTTTAGGTATGTTGTTCTGTATTATTTGGGTTTCTAGGATGTTGAGCGTTTCAGGTATGGGTATGTTGGTGTACATATTTGTTATGTCGAGTGATAGTAGTGTTGAATTGTGTGGTATGTTTATGTCTTTTATTTTATTTATGAGGTTTGTTCTGTTTTTTATGTGAGTTTCTGTGTTTAGGTTTATGGATTGTCTGATTACTTTGTCCATGTGTTTTGCTAATTTATGTGCTGGGGCATTCTTGTAGTTGATGATGGCTCGGATGGGGACGTACTATCACTCGACATAACAAATATGTACACCAACATACCTAAACCCGAAACGCTCAACATCCTAGAAACCCAATTAATACAGAACAACATACCTAAAACCCACATTTCCGAAATCATAAACATCTCCAAATCATCACCGAACAAAACTATTTCATCCACAACTCAAACTTCTATTCACAACCAGATGACCTACCCATGGGAAGTCCTATCAGTAGTGTCCTAAGTAAAATTTTTCTACAACACATAGAAAACACCAAAATACTCACAAACAATACACATGCACACAAAATTATTTACTGGCACAGATACGTCGATGATATCATAACACTATACAGAGGCAACTCTCGTCAATGCGAAAAACTCCTCACCTACACTAATAAAATGCACCCAAAACTCTACTTCACTTCAGAAATTGAAACCAACCGATTCCTAAACTTCCTTGACCTAACCATAACAAAAACACACACAAAAACACAGCTTCAACATTTACAGGAAACCCATAACAACAGACACACTTATCCACAACACCTCAAACCACCCAATCCAACACAAACACGCTGCCTTCATATCCATGCTCCATAGACTTAAAGAAGTCCCAATGACCACCGAAAACATAAACAAAGAACTAGACACAATTAAATATTTAGCATACACAAATGGATACAACACCACAATAATAAGCAAACTATGGTACAAAATACAAAAAAACACTAAAATTAACATTACAGACAGGGAAAACAAATACATCACATTACCATTCATAAACAAAACAACAAACAAAATAGCCCGCAAATTTCAAAAAATAGGATACAAAATAGCATACAAAACTAATAACAAGTTACAATACAAAACACAACACCAACAACAAGGATAAACTACAAGCACCAGTATACAAACTGAACTGCGACGAATGTAACAAGTTCTACATTGGACAAACAGGTCACAGCTTTAAACAAAGAGTCGAAGAACACAAACAAAACACCAACTCAACATTTTACAACCACATAAAAGATACAGGACACAAATACACAGACATTTAACAAAACCTAGAAATCCTACACATCAACAAAAAAGGACCACATCTCAACACACTAGAACAACACGAAATTTACAGACACACAAAAACACAAAGTACAAACATATTAAACGATCAAACACAATACAAATCACACATACTATTTGATACTATCGAAAAACTATCTTTAAAACCGTCACCGCTTGACCCAACATCTCCAAGCAGAAGACACTGATGAAGATCGGCATATACCGATCGAAAACGTTCTTTCTCAGTAAGTTTTAACAAATTTACTAAAGTCAAAGTTCGGATTGTCATAAACTATTGTCTAAGTGAATAATAAGATTCACCGAACATAATGAACTATAAAATTCAAGAACATTATTATGCTTTCACAGCACTCACATGTTGCATAAGTATATTGATTTTAGCAATTCTGAATTGACTGAATGCACCAAAGTAATTAAGCTCATTTTTAGAAATTAAGTGAGATTCGATAGTGCTACTTTTACTGATTGTATATACTTGTTCTGTTGTTTTTCATCAAAACATAACTTATCCTGAACACAAAAGGCCTTCTGTATTGAAAGATGATTTAGAAATTCAAAGCTTTGTTTGGAGGTAGTCGGCCTTAATTATAATCATTTTAAAAATATTAGTAGTTACTTTAAATTGCAAAACCTGTTTGAAATTCATCAGCCTAAAGCTAGTCACCAAAGACATTCAAAATGAAAATAGATTACAGCAGCAATGTTGTCAAAGTTTAAGCAAAATTATATGCAAACTGATCACGCTTTAGTTGCCATTTTGAATGGTGTCTAACATACAAGTGTAAACTTTTTATACTTTTAAAATTTTAAAAATAGATTAAGTTTTCCAAAGATAGCACTTGTTCTTATGTTGTATAGGGACCATATTTTAGATTCATTCCATTTTTCATTCAAATTGTAATATATTTCTGGGAATTATTGTCTTAGTTGAAATATTACTCACTCCCTGAAACAAAAGTGTAAATCCTCATAAACAAAAATTGTGTCACTTTTAGGAAGCTTACATTTTTTTAATGTGTAGGTTCAGTAATTAGTAACTCAAGTTTAAGAAGGAAAGAAATAAGTCAATATATTTGTACTTGAATATTTGTTTATCCAGGTGCATAAAAGAAGGACATGCTTGTGCAATCCTGAAACATTTGGGTAGACCTCATAAAATGTGTAAATTTGTGTATACTCTATATATGATTTGAGTCTGTATGATTCTATTCTCAAAAAAACCATTTATGTTTACAAAAGTTTATAACTTTTGCAATTTCCATAATACACTGGCATATTTCTAATATGAAAAAAATCACTGAACAAACAAATTAAAACTATAGTTAAAATTGTTTTTAATAAAATTAAAATTGGCAACATTTCTCAAAGATAAAATAATAAATATGTAAAGTTAAAAATCTTTCTTATAAATTTATATATATATATATATATATATATATATATATATATACATTTTTTTACAAAAATTATAAATAAATATTTTATAAAATTATTTTATTTTGTTACATTTTTAGAATATATTTTCACATGTTTTAAATAAACAATCTAATAACCATACGTTCAATATAAATAAAGGTAGGTTTTAAAACTGATAATTACCACAAAGTGATCGCTGTTTTTTCTGTTTATTTCTTGAAATGTTATTTGGAGCTTTATATCTTGAATTATTTAACAATTCATTATGTTTTTCTTTTCCAAATAATATTACATTTTGACTTAAATCTAGAATCCCGTTGACTTCATTTTGGATCGTAACATCTTTTTCCTTTTCATAGTATGAAGTTGTCTCAAGGGATATATTTCTGCTATTTTTAAACAATGAAAATATCTTCATTTCTAGAGTAACCGGCACTCCAAATTATTTCAGCCTTTATTTGTTTTCGCCGATCTTCCTACAAAATAATAAATTTCATTGTATATTTACTTTAGTGCTAAGCCTGTTCTCATTTCTCAAAAGTGAAATGTCATAAATACAAACATTTCACTATAATATGATTTTGTTATTCAGTGGCGGACTTTGTCATAGTGCCGCCCCCTAGGCACAATTCGGCCGGCCGCCCCTTTGCGCCCCGTTCGCGAATTTATTTGAAACGTCCCAACGTAATATAATGCTTTTAATTATTCACCATACGAATCCGTTTTCATGCCTGTTCAAAGAAATATAGATAAGATATTATTTAAAGACTTTTTATAAAAATAAATTAAAAAATTCATTTTGGTTCCATCGATAAAATTAAAAAAACAATAAAATAAAAGGAAGTTTTCTATTCTCAGGGGGGGGGGGGGCGCCCACCAGCTGGATCCGCCACTGATTTAACTGAGGTTCACATTATTACATTCACCAAATTTAACTAGGTACTATTACTATTGTCACTAAAACTTATCGGTACAAAAAAAAACGGCTGCCGCCTGCCGCCCCCTCGAGGCTGCGCCCATTGGCACGTGCCTAGTGTGCCTAATGGGTAGTCCGCCACTGATGTTATTGTTATATGGCTTTATCTTGAACCTGTCATACTTGATCAACAGTTTGTAATTACACCCTGTGGTTACATTTACAAGTACAATGTTAAGCCCGCAGATTTAACACCTTAACACCGTATTTTAGAGATAAAATACAATACCTTCTATGTAATTTAAACATTGCGAGCAATTATTGCAGCATTATTTATCAATTCCATCTCCCGAAGTTAACTTTATCATATTCAGAATAACATTAATATTAACTTATTAATAACTTAAACAATAGTTTATGACTATCCGAACTTTGAACTTAGTAAATTAGTTAAAACTTACTGAGACAACGTTTTCGATCGCTATGTGCCAATCTTCATCAGTGTCTTCTGCTTGGAGATGTCGAATCCGACACAGCCACATAGCGATGAAAAACGTTCTGTCTCAGTAAGTTTTAAAACATTTACAAAATTTAAAGTAAAGATAGTCATAAACTATTGTTTAAGTGATTATTTAATATTATGTTTAGTAACATAAAAGGACAAAAAATCGAAGTCTAGTACAACATCACTTTTCTATATTATTTGATTCATTCTTCACTGGAGCTACTTCTTTTCAACTAAAGACACTTGTACATATGTTATTAGGCTACTCTTACATAAATTTGCTTACTTTTTTTATTATTGAGTATGACCGTTTCAGGAGATGTCTCCTAGAGTTGTCAACTCAGACTTAACCCTCTGTCATTGACTCAGGGGATGAGTTGATAATGGGACAGATCTCCCAAAACGCCTGTCCTCAATAATAAAAAAGTAAGTGCTACTATAGGTATGGATAACATACTAACATAGTAAAAGTGTTCAAGTTATTTTTCATTTTCAAAACTTCTGTTAATAAAACGAGCACATTTAATCAGACCAAATCATGCTGTTCTTGTAGCATTTCGATTATCCGGATTCTACTGTAACATAGCATTTAAATATATACATATAAATATGCATAGTGATATGACAGCTCGATGGAAAAACTTTTTTTAAATTTAGGCACAAGAGTCCTAAAAAATGTAACCTTTTACTCTCAGTCATGTAAGAAAAATATTATTAGTCCAGTAGGCACTAGTTCCGCTTGAGTACACATAGAATCTTTCTATATAAATAGAACCAATTACAGCAAAGCCTCGAAATTCCGAGTCCCGATATTCCGAGCTTCCGCTAAATTCGAGCCCAACTTCGAGCCGGCTAAGGTGCGAGATTTATCAGCTAAGCCGCCGGAGTTTAAACACATTTCACGTCAGCATTGTCGGTTTCATATAAGAACTATAGTGCTGATTGGATGGATAAAAAACTATTCAAATCCTGTCTATTAAAAAACTATTAACTATTGAGTCATAATGAAACTGTTGCCTATGTTACTGATCTACAAGAAGAGACAGATTTGACATTTCTTATCAAGAAACTTATTGCTTGTGAAAATTCCGATGTGAACAATTTGAGATTACAAATGTTAAGATTATTGGAATGGCACAAAAAACTACTGAATGCAGTGATGAAAAAAATAAAAAATGAAGGTTCGACCGAGACAACACAAGAAGGGAAAATTAGTCACGGTGAAGGAACGACCGCCTTGGAAACTGCTCTACGCAGACACCACGCGCCAAAGGCCGTTGTTGGCCTTGAACAACAAGCAGGCACCACGCCAAAGGATGTGCTTCTGCTAAGATGTCTACGCTACACCGTATCACGAAAACGATCTGGAAAGCAATCACAGAAGACAAATAACAACTTCTTCCAAAATCGTAGTAATCGTGATGAACAATGTATTCCAAAGCAACATTAATTTATGTAAGTACTATAATCAATAAAGTTCTATAAACGTATTTTTTGCCTTCCTAATTATAGTATTAATGTTCATTAGAACTCCAGTTTTTTTTAATGCACAGGAATGTATTTCCGTGTAATCCGAAAGGGTATTTACCTCGATTTATCGAGACTCTACTGTAAATAGGTAATAGTCCTTACACTGAAAAATAACTCCCATTTTCAGTTTAAAATATGACAGATCCCATGAAAGAGCAGACAATATTAGGTACATAGTAAGCATTTTTTTTCACGAGGGGTTTACCAGGGTTGGAATTAGTAATTTGTGGTAGTGGCTTTTTGAGGTTTTAAGATAAAACATACTCAAACATATTTCACCACAAAAACAGGATTGTGAATTTCAACCACAAGATCACTCAAACTGCTAAAGCTCGATACTTTCTTATTTGTACTTAAAAAACCGTTACAATTTTTAGTTTTGTTTATTCTAGAAAGGTTGACCACCAAGAAGTGTAGATTAGTTGGTCGGCAATGGGGCAGGTTTTTCAATAATTTTGTCAAATTGTACATGTAACTTTTTACTCAGTTCCCTAATTTAGCAGAGTAGAGTCTCGAAATTCCGAGTCCCGATAATTCAAAGTTCCGTTAAATTCCAAGAGAAATAGAAAGGAAAAGAGTGAGGCTTCTATAAACTGTATACAATTCTATAAACTGATTTTGTACATTCTTAGTCATAGTACTGTATTAGGTTTCATAAAAACACCTATTCTATTTTTCTAATGGACTGGAACGTATTTCCGTGTAATCCAAATTTTCGGTAATCCGAGGGGGTCTCGGTCCCATCTACCTAGGAATTATCGAGTCTCTACTGTATGTGTTTATAATGTACTCTAGTACATTTGTACATTATATTTGATCTAGATTGTTGAAAACTTTTTTTTTATATTAATGAGGAGAATTTCTAGGTTGTGGTTGAGGATTGTGTAACTGGACTGTTTAAATTAACAATTAGCAAAATGTAAGTAAGTGTTATTTTTAATACTGTTTGGGTGTTCTTTATATCTTTGTTGAAAATATACCCTTCTTCGCCAATGTAGAATTTATTTCAGTCTCTACAATTCCGTTTTTGTATAGTTAGTGTCTGTAGTTAATCTGTCTGTGTTGTATATTGTTTTAGGCTGAGATTTTCTTTTAAAAATACAGTACAAGTCTATTTTTTACCCGTATTTTGGATTTTTTGGGATATATATATATATATATATATATATATATATATATATATATATATATATAGGTCTATATAAGTTTACTGTTTAATACATTGTTTTTGTGCTGAACTTTAAAAAAAATGCTACTATTATTCAAGTAAATTTATTAAAAACTTATAATCACACTTTTGATAGCATTAAATAATATTCATCAGAGCTCATCATATCTTTATCAGATGAAGCATTATGGGAGATTAAAAAAATAACTCAAGAATGAGAATGCAAGAAACGAGTGATCCAATTGAATTGCTGAGTTCCTGATTATGTGGATAGGCTGAATTTTTAACTTTGCTAAAGACCTTAGAAGAGAGGAAGCAGACAAATATTGAAAGTGTGTGATAAAAAAAATGTTGGTAGTTTGAAAGGAACCAAAGAGAGATGAATATTATTGTTGCTTGTTGTAATCATCTTTAATTCACTGGTTAAACTAATTTGAACTACTTAACTAAGTGAATACGTAATTGCTTACTTGCTGACGCGTTTCAAAACGATCGTTCCTTTTACGAAGCTAATTTTCTACTGGCGGCATTTTGGCAGTTTACATCAAAACAACCTTAGAAAAATATGAAATCTACAAACACTACGCAACAGTCAGGGAAAATGTGTTAAACGATCACAATCACTTTGAAGCCAATAGCCTTTTCCAGTACATAACACAAGCCGCCGACACCTCACCCCACTCCACTGTCATAAATCTATCCCCGTCATACCGTTTGTAAACTGCCAAAATGCCGCCAGTAGAGGGTTAGCTTCGTAAAAGGAACGATCGTTTTGAAACGCGTCAGCAAGTAAGCAATTACGTATTCACTTAGTTAAGTAGTTGAAATTAGTTGAATATTATTGTTGCTTGTTGTAGTCATCTTGAATTCACTGATAAAACTGTGAGTAATTATTGCACAACTGAGTGAATACTTTAGAGCTTACTTGCTGACGTGTGTGGCTGTTGAAGTTTATGTTGTGTCTGATAAGTTTGTCTATGTATTTGACCATCTTAGTGTGGTTGTTATAGTTTATGTTGTCTCTGAATAGGGCGTGAGCTTCCTAAATGAATCGATTGTATCGAAATGCTTCTGAAAGTTTATGTTATTTTCGAGATGCATTGGTACAAGATGACTACCAGACTACTATAGTGTAGGTACAGAATGTAGAAGCTTACGTTATAAGACGTATTTGATCATAAGTGTATTGCAACTAGAAGGTCGTGAGGAGGCTTGGCATGAAAAGGGTGCAAAAACTTGGAATGAAAAGGATAGGTGCTTATCAAGGACGATTACAAGTTGATTTACCAAAGACCTTTAGACAGTGGGACTCTTGTCTGAACTGATACCTCTGGTCACCTATTTCCTCCTCCTAGTGAAGCAAATGGCTTATTATAATGTTAGTAATCCACATTGGACTTCAAAAACGAATAGATGCCAGGCACGAAGAGGAAAGTAATATCGAAGCTTTGGGGTGTTCAGATCACGTATTGTATTTTACGTGAGTTAGTTAACTACTGACTAGGGATGTAGATATAAAAAATCATCTTCAGTTTTGCATTTATGTTTTGTGAAATAAATACAGAATAATGTTAGAAATTAATGAGATTTTGAGCTAATTTATAATATTGAAAAAATAGTTATCAGTTGACCATTTTTTTAGGGCCTTAGTTTTACAGTAGTCTACTTTCCAGTGGTTAACTTAAACTCTAACTCGACGTGGCCTATATAGTGGAATATTTAGGCTTTACACTAAATGTTAAATATTGTTCATTTATGCTAATTTTTAATAAATGTGTGAGTGCACGTGTATATATATATATATATATATATATATATATATATATATATATATATATATATATATATAATAGTTCCCCAAATATTCTTTAATTACAATTTTTTAAATTATTTAATTACTATCTTTTTATTTTTACGCAGAGATATATTTTTACCACTTGTTGAAAAAAGCAAAAAACGATGTATAAATAATTTGTATAATATTTTTCTATGTTCTGGAGAGTTTTAGGCTATGTAGTCTTAAAGTTTTCAAAGTCAAGTAATATATGAAAGTAATTATTTAAAATGTTTTAAAGTGCGGGAGTAAGTAGGGAGGAATGGTACAGAAATTATTGTGCAGCTGGAGGGAAGGAAGGGCTATAGCTTTACCCTGGGTCCCGGCTAGCTCTCAGCTGTCCTGCTGCTAAAATTGAGGAATAAATAAGTAACAAAACGGATGGTTTTAAGCCACAGTCATAACATTGATGCTAAACATATATTAACTATCAATTAATAAATTAATGATAATAAATTAAATGATATTAATTAAAAGCTAGTGCCTTCCCATAGTCCAAGAAGGTGTTGTGCCAGTTGCCACCCATGCCACTTGCGACCCAGCAATCTGCCACCGTGCCACTTGCTACTCTACTGTTGAATACTGGTATATATCAACTAAACTATTCCTTTAAACCAATATTGGATCCAACAATCAATCGTATCCAACAGTCTATTGTATTGTAAGGAAGCCTGTTCCGATAATTGCAAGGATCCAATAATAATCATTCATAGTATTATGGAGAACGCTCCAGAAGACAACGTCAAACTAATAGCATTTTTGTACTATTTCATTCTGCAGTTGTTGGAAAATGCTACCATACCACGTCTTATATGGAATGTAGAGGACTGGAACTTTAAGTTAAATGCCATGGTTGGAAGGAAGACACCCAACATTTTTTTGCATAGAGAAGCTAAAAGTAATAGCTATGGAGACATCTTTCATTTTAAAACTTTAGGAACTTGGAGAAATGGGAACAAAAAGGAAATAAACTATTAAAAATACTAGACCAGAGAATAAAAAATATCCACGATGAGTTCAAAAACAGAGGGGACTTGAAAAAATGTCTAAGTGCATTGAACTATGTAAATAAGTTGGAGTGAACAAAAAAGTCGCATGGACGATACAGACTGATTGTATAATTAGTTAACTTTAAATACCGATAAGTCATGCAGCTGATTTTTATGTAAAAGAAAACTAACTAAATAAAATTAATTTTAAAAAAAGCTTGAAAGTAAGCAATTTTGATATATAAAAAAAAATAATAAATGACTGTTCAAAGTCCAACCCCAAACCTCTCCGTGGTAGCAGCTAGAAACTAGTGGTACGCTATTATGCACTAGGCTAATTTGGGGCTCTGGCAGACTTTATTTTTTGACACGCATTATTACTTTCCTCTGGAACAATGGGTCGCATGTGGTACAGTATGCTAACAGCTTGGTCGCAAGTGGCACGTTTTTTGTTACATCGCAACTGGCACGTAACCAGTCCAGAAAACGTAAAAATAAAAGTATAAATTATTCAATAATTAATCTAACTGAAGGAAAGTTGTCAATAAGGCTAATAATAACAGCCTTTAGAGTCACCAACAGTAGTGGTAAGTATAATATTTTGTTTACGTTCTACTAGGGCGAACAAATAGGCTATTTAGTAAAACACTTGTATTTCACAACATGCCTATAGTAGCACTTACTTATATTTGTTGAGGACGCCCGTTTCGGGAAATGTGTCCCATTGTCAACTCAGACCGTAACTCAACAAATATAAGTAAGTGCTACTATAGGCAAGTTGTGAAATATTTGGTCTTTCATTAGGTCCAATATTTAATTACACTTTAGGTATCAACTTGGCAAAAAAACTACTACTTACTGTTTTATGCCAAATTCATACCAAAAGTGTAATTATAAGAAAAACCTCAAAATGTACAACACAAAAACTGCACGCTCAATATTTAATGTGAATTTTATGTTTAGGCCAGTCGGAGGAAGTACAATTTCACGGTAAATTGACGCAAACAGGTTTCATCAGGTCAGCAAATACAATACTTCAAATTCTCAGTAGTTATAAATTGTTCATGTTGACAATAGTTCAGTAAAAAGAACATAATGACATTAAAATAATAAACTTTTGAATTATAAAAGCTTTAGGATTATCTAAATGGTAGAATAGTTCCCAAACCAAATAGGCCTATGTTTTTTCTACCTACTGTCTATCTGTAGGCCTAATGCGTTCTACACTCATCCTTTCAACGGATGCTGCCTACTTCATACACATTAATCTACAAGAGGAATTTCTTATTCTAAATTTAAATATCTTTTTGCTGAAAATATTTGGTGAAACTCTTTGGAAATTGTTGGGACTTTTAATGAGAATTCCTATTCGATGTGTAGGCTTAACTAATGCCTACTATTGACTACTATAGACTATAGACGATCTTCCATAGAAAGGAAAAGGAGCAAATTTATTTTGCAAAGTAATTGTTAGAAGTATTAAAAGTAGCTTAATGTTGTAGAAAATTTTGATTTTATAGTAATGTGAGCAAAGTATTTTATGAAGTTCAAATTAGACACAAATTAATTTAGGCGATTTGAAGAAAAGAAATGTAAGACAAAAGTTATAAAGTTTAATGCCCGTAATTGTTTTTTATAATCGAATCATAATTTATGATCACACGAACCAATTTAAGGTTTTTTTATTGGTAATAAAAAATACTTTGAATCATAATTTTGACAAATTACTGTCAAAAATATATATTTACTTTAAAATTTTAAAATCGCTCAAGTACTGGAAATTGTTTAATTGCACATAAATCTAATATTTTATAAAAGCATAGAAAGTTAGCTTTTAGACTTACGCGTAGTTAATCCTGACTTGAGACTCAACCAACGAATACCGTCAGACAGAACGACCCCTCCCTCTTAATGCTTGCTTCTCTGATAAGGTTATTGTTCAAGAAGGTCAATAAAATATGAACCTGTTTAATCCAGTGCATAGGAAAATTTAAAAAAAATGTTCTTACAAAAAACAAATGTTGCTATTTCAAAGCAACTCTAAACACTGGTTTTCACTCACAATGACCGCTTATTTATGTTTGGAGATTAAAGAAAAAGAAATATTTAGGCCGATATTAATTGAAACAAAAAATGAAGAACTCACTCATGCTATTGAGAAAAAGTTACCTATTCCAAAAGAGCTAATTTAGTGAATATTCGTATGACATATCCTGTGTTTCAAAAATTGAAAAATGCCAATTTGTAGTTTTTCCTTACATTTCACTTAATGTAGGCCTAATATTAGTTTACATTCCTGTTGCACAACCAGTTTCAGTAGTTATAAATTGCTGTGACATTATTATTAAACTGCCCATTCAGGACATTTTGGGTATTTCTGAAAGACAACATTAAAAAGTAAGAGAAGGAGAAACCTCCACGGAACTATAACCTCCAAGAAAAAAAAGATATACTTTTTGTCTTCCAACAAAAGACAAAAAAACAAAACTCCTTCCCAAACTTGCGGTGCTGCTATGTGTGATGGCCACCGGGCAATGGTTTGCAAGGAACATGTGATTTAAGGGACAGAAACATTTAAAGAAAATCTTAGTGAGTCTTTATTATGAGTTTTTCAATATATTTTTAATGTTGGTTAATGGGGGATTTTGTAAGGGTAGTGTAAGGGTACGTATTAATTTTGAGAACTTTTCAATAATACTACGGTAAAGGACAATAATATTTCTTTCAGAATATGTATAATTGTTTATCCAATATAAAATAGATGTAACTATTTTTTCC
The DNA here is from genome assembly GCA_036971475.1 of Prosapia bicincta. Classification (NCBI taxonomy): domain Eukaryota; kingdom Metazoa; phylum Arthropoda; class Insecta; order Hemiptera; family Cercopidae; genus Prosapia; species Prosapia bicincta. The sequence goes on along the minus strand of JBAIZL010000002.1, from coordinate 360,877,333 downwards.
AATTTAGTACAACTATGCATTTTTGAAAAAATATTTGGTTTTTCGGGAATTTTATCTGTTTTACCTTCATAAAAACCTTAATTTTAATACTAAACTACAAATATTCATAAGATAATACCCTAATAAAACTGGTAATTATTTTAAAATATTTTTAAAACAATGTATATGACTACAGTGATAAAATATATTTTGGGGTTTGGTGGACCCCAGTGTTACTGTTACGTTACAAAAAATAAGTGTTATACTTGAAGGTTAAGAAACTCTACCAACGCTGTATTTTATTTGAAAGAAAGCAACAAGGCTTTATTCTAAGATATTGCATCTGTAGTAGAATTTATGATACGGGTCTCTCGTTGGATTGTATATATAATGGTCGCTGTTGTGGGCAGAGCCACTCTCTACCGCATTCATAAAGAAGAGCAGTCTACCAGGAACTACTTCTAGCAAATTATAAACACAGTATTAAACGCATTTTTAAATCCTGGAACATTCCGAAAGGACTGTGATAAATCTATACATTGCGATAGAACTGAGAGTTAGTTCCTTGAAGGAAAAATTATGAAAATTAAATAATTTATATGTTTCTTTGACCCTTAAAATTAGACAGAGGATGATTAAATTAATTAATTAAAACACTTTCAGCACGGCGGCGAAATTGGTGATCTCATCAAACTACTGTATGTTTTTTCGTTAACTTCCACCTCTGACGGCAGTGGAATGCTATGCGGGTTGCATAGTTTGTCGTACCATCTAATTATCGTGCCCGTTGTTTTCATATCAATAATTTTATTTCTAAGGTATACAGGTTTATTGGGGACATGAAAACAGTGTATTAGACGTTAAAATATTGTTTTATTTTTCGGGTCACAGTTAAAAAAATGAAATACAAATGATAAAATACTGTATGGCAAATAATAAAACACAATAGAAAAGACAAAGAATAAAAGATAATTTACATACAAAACTAAAGACCCTACTACTAAAATAAGCTCTCAACGTTTAACTTGGAATGTTTGTTTCTGTTTGTGCCATGTGTTTTGGAGATCTATAATGTAAACGGAGACATAGATAATACATATGTCACGTCCGAGACTATTAATAGCCGAGGTTAGCTGACATTTGTTTACTAAAATCTTATGATGACACATTAGTTTTCCGGGGGTCCAAGCATTTTGTCAATGACTCATATTTACATAGTCCCACCTCGAGTTGGTTCATTCACTCTAATAGGACAGTTATTGTTTATTCTTGCGTTAGTTCAGAAAGCTTAGTTTATTTTTATGATCGTTGTTTTTACCGGATATTTTGCAGCGTAAAGTTGTTCAAACTTGAAAAAACATTAAAATATAAAAGTTAAACCAAATTAAACCTGTTCATAAAATTCCCTGAAGCATTGTTTCAGTTGAAGCATCAAAAGTTAACTTGGGATGGTCGGATTTAAAAACGACTCAGGCACAATGTTCTTCAAACTCTTCTGAAGCACTGAGAAGTTCAACTAGAGAAGTTTCAATTAGACTTGGGAGTGAGAGTGCCGGTGCAGGGAGCACTCCGGCAAGCTCTCGGTGCCTGGTAAGGGAACTCAGAGCGCTGGGCGCTAGCCGTGCTGAACGTGTTAAGTTTGTTCCTATTGTACAAGTAAATATATTATTAATCGATTGCTTAATGAACATTAAATTCTCAAATATTTATTTATGTATGAAATTAAAAAGTCTTGCAAGAAATAACGAGTCCTAAAACCGAATTCTAAATTTATATATTCACAAACAACAATTCTACAAAGAAATGGGGTAACTCCGGGATACATGGTGCACATTTTAAAATATTTATATTCACAGTCCCATGATAGATAAAACAAAACTAAGTATGCTATGTACTGACTAGCTATATTTATGAAGTAATAAAAAAATCTCACGTCCTAATCTTATACCACTTGAGTGGTGGAATTTATTTTATAAACCATTACCTTGCGGCGTCTAACCCGCATGCTAAGGCTGACACGCCGTACCTGTAAGGGTAACATGCTAAGGGTGACATGCCACATTTCAAAAACATACTAAAAACTGGTAAAGCAGGCCTCTAGTTAGTGAAAATGTTTCAATACATAAAATATAAAGCGATTGCACCTAATTAGAGAAAAATGAATAACACAACTGACCAATTATGTTCGAATTAGGTAGGCTAAAATTAATCTCACATAGATAAAAACACAAAAATATAGTTAAGTTTACCTTAACTAATAAAAATAAAATTTACTTAAACTAATAAACTACGATAACTTATAAATAGGCTAATGGCGACCTCTACACCAAATTACTCAACTTAGGCCTAAATGAAAATGTATATCAGAAAATTAGAGCACATGAATCCTAGAACCTAACCTATTTATAGCCCATAAATACGTCGGTACACTTTAAACACTATATTAAGAAATTACTCAGATATTTTCCGTCTTCGCAACCAGAATCAACACAAAATATTTCGAAAATTGTACAATCATCATGTAGCCATGATTTGTAGGCAGCACAACACAACCAGTCACATGTCTTCTTAGTAATATTGTAATATTGGTTTAATGCTGTCTTTGCTGCAACACGGATTAGGTTCGACGATTATCTGAGACGATGCAGGCATATTAGTAGTCTCTCTGTAGGATTGGAGAGACGTAGTCTCCGGTTGGGTTTGAACAGGTTCCAAGTTATCCGATATGGAGAACAAGTAGTCTGGGAGAGCAATTCGTTATAGGGGACAGATCCCCGCTGCCCTGAAACTATTTGTACCATTTCCTACTGAGGCAGCTTTTTCCCAAAAATCATTATTCACTACGTGCGGCAAGTACCCCGTAATAGAAAAGTGCGGCATGGAGAGTTTTGTACGGGAGAGACGCCGCAGCTAACAGGTCCTTGGCTTTGACTGTCAAGATCTCGGAACTAGACCAAAAACATTCGGAACAAAACTTATTGAGGCTGCAGAGCTCTAACAATGATCTTAATCCAGTGATTTAACGATAGTTGCGAATGTAGTTTGAAGTGAAATAACTTTGAAGCAAAAAAACAGCATTGCCACAGTTAAAGCACTAAAAAAGGAGTAGCATCAAAGCAACTGAAACAAAACCACTTCACTTATTCTTTAAAGACTACTGTGCGTCTACAGTGAGAAACGATACTCATTTTGTTGACAATTGTCAAAACTACGGGGGTGCGCAGTTTATCCCGGATGCGGCAACTCTCCCGGGTTTACCCTATTGAATTTACGAAGTTTCTTTGAAAGAAATGGTAATAGTGAAAAAATGTTAAAAATATATAAGCCACAGGTTTTTCAATTAGTCTTTCTTCATAGGTTTTATTTTTCAAATATATAGTCATCATCAAATAATGTTCAGTAAGAAAATGACTCGCTTTGTAGTTCTTATTGTTTTTTAGCTTCTACCTGCTTCAACATTGGCTACAGGTAAATTACTGAAACAGGTCTGTTATTTTACGTGAAAAAAGGACAGATTTTCCATTTGAAAAGACATTTATTTGGTTGGGATAGATAGACTGTATGGGACACCGTTTTCATTTAAACTCAGCTGGAAATAGCTAAATGAAATTCTTTTTCTTTATTCGCTTTTTAACTTTACAGGATGCAGAGCCTACACTTTAAAACTACGTGTCATAAACGTCATCAATGTTACTTTAAAAATAACTGCAAATAACTGATACATTGAAGTATTTCACAAACATTGTACCAGCATATTTACTATCAGCACTCAGTTTACATTAATTCAGTAAGTAAACTATCTTGTAATTTTAGTATGTAATTCAATTACCTATGAGATAATCCAATTTATGTAAAACTTGTTGAAATTCAAAGTAATATTTGGGCAATAAAAGATGAAAAAAGAGTTTATAATAATCTACTTGAGACTGGGTTTTACTTTTAAAACCTCTCGCTATGCCCCTGGTTATCCTTCATTGGAGTTTCCTGTTTCAGACAGAGCTTCTTACTAACTTTATTTGAATTCCTTAAGCGGAAATTTGGGTGATAAATAACGCTAGGGTAATTTTATAGCGGTATTTTCATTTGTTTAATGTCTGTCAATACCTATTTAATGTATATTTGTTAATTCCATCTTCACGTGAGCTACTAGTTTTCACTAAAAACTTGTAAATATTTTACAAACTTGTCTATAGTAGCACTTACTTATATATGTTGAGGATGGCCGTTTCGGGAGATGTGTCCCATTGTCAACTCAGACCGTAACTGGTCTCAAGGTTTACGTAGGTTAGGGTGTTGGAGTGAGGGTGGGATATTATGATGGTGTGGGTGTATTTTGTGTGTATTAGGAGTTATGATGTCAAAAAGTGTGTGTGAGTTGTAATGTAATTGTGTATTGAGTATGTGTGTAGGGTGTAGTTTGGGATATATTTCGTATTGTTCGGTTGTGTAGCGTTGGTTATTTCTGTGTTGTTTATGAAGAATTTGTAGGTTAGATGTTATGTCTATGTAGTCATGTTTTGTGGAGTTGAGATGATCGGCGAAGTTTGATTGGTAGTTATTGTTTTTTAGTGCTTTTATATGTTCTTGGTAACATGTGTAGAAGGACCTCCCTGTCTGGCCTATGTAAAAACTGGGTCACAAACTGCAAGTTAGTTTGTGAACTCCAGTGGCGTTGTAAATGTCGTCGATTTTGTTGTTGGGTTTAAATTGTTTATTGAAAGTGTTGTGTGTGGAGTAAGCTATTTCGTAGTTGTATTTTCGTAGTGTGTTGGTTAGATTGTGGGTTTTGGATGATCTGTAGGGTATTGATAAGTATTTTATAGGATTGTCGTGTTGTGTGTTTGTATTTGGGTTATTAGGTTTATTTTTTAGGCGGTTGTATAATTTGTCAATCATGGTTGGGTTGTATCCGTTAGTTTGTGCTATATGTTTTATGGTGTTTAACTCCTGGTAGTATTCTTCTTTGTTTAATGGTGTTTTAAGCAGGCGATATTATGGTGTTGTAAGCGGCTAGTTTATGTTAGTGTGGGTGGTTTGAGGTTTAATGTGTTTAAGGTTAGTGACAAGTCACAGACCAATTCATTCTTTTAGAAATAGACTCTATGTTTCGATTTTCTATCGGAAAATCCTTTTCAAGAGCTAAACGTTTAATATTAAACTAAACTAAAACTTAAAATTAAATCTAATACTAAACCATGATTTAAAGTTTATAACATTAATTGTCTGTGATCTGTCATTAACCTTAAACACGTTTTTAGGCTATTTATATTGTAAATTTAGAGTTAGGGTATCTTAACTTGAAAAAATCTTAAAAAGGATTGTTAATACACATTTTTGCCCTAAAACATAGTAACAACCCTGTTTATAAAGAAGTGAAAATTAAGCAGGCCTATAAATAATATTCTGTTAGAGAAAAAAATTTGCTTTTCCATTAGAGCATTAAATGTAAATCCCTGTTCAATTTTTCGATTTTTAGGTTGTTTAATTTTTTTTCAGAGGGTTATAAAATAAATGGCTATAAGGCAGCAAGAAAGTATCAGATAATGAAAATGGCATAACGGAAATTTACGTTTGCTACGCCACAACCAGCAACACTAAGTAGGCTACTTCTGTTAGCCTAACTGTGCGTTGACGGGAGTCCAGACAGGAGCAAACAAAATTAATAGATTTTATTTTTAATAAACATTATATATTGATACAATAAATTATATCTTTGAAAAACTGAATTTTATTTAGCTTGACAAGGTAAACGGTGAATATAAATAATATGTTT
>JBAIZL010000002.1:360169081-360176581 GCA_036971475.1 Prosapia bicincta | reverse complement strand
TCGAAACAAACAATAATTGTTGTCTATTTCTATGTTGATGACATTAATTCCCGATTATTCACTTATAAATAATTTGTTTACTGGGGGGATTATTTGAAATCCCAATTAATCACTTTATACATCTTTTGTGCGACTTGCTTTGTCACACAAAACATAGAAACAAAATTTATCGAGATTAGGTTTAAGCCTCACAAGGATCAAACCTCCGAATAAGGTATCTGGGATAAAAGGAGGCATAAGGGAGAACCTGACAGGTTTACATACGGTTTATTTTGTGTTCAAAATTATAGGAGATTTATGAAAATAAAACTAAAAAATGAAAGCAAAAGATATCAATATATATATATATATAAATATAAAATACGTTTTCTTGTTTAATAATTTAAAACAATACAGGTTATTCAAATACAAGAATATTTATTATTTTATATCCAAAGCTTTTCGTTGGCAAACAGTACCAACATCATCAGGAATCATCATCATTCCTGATGATGTTGGTACTGTTTGCCAACGAAAAGCTTTGGATATAAAATAATAAATATTCTTGTATTTGAATAACCTGTGTTGTTTTAATATATATATATATATATATATATATATATATATATATATCACTTTCACTATATGTACTTGAACAAGAATCTTACTTGGTATTTATGCGAGTTAACTTTCAAAGACAGGTCTTGCCTCCATCATCGGGCATACTGGCCGGGGGTTGTAGTAGACTGCGGCTGTGTGGAATTCCAGTTGTCACATGGTGTGCCGTTATGTTCTATTTTTGGATTCACTGCACTGTGCGAGTCTTTTAAGTTTCTTTTGAGGTTAATTTTGTCTATTAGGTTGAATAATTGATTGTTTTTTACTTTATTTGTATTTATTCGTTAATGATATTATTTTTATGTTTATAAATTTGTAGTTGTCCCAGATTGTCATTTTGAGGCCTTTTTGTACTTTTTTTTATTAGGTGTACATTTTTTAATGTACAAAACTACAAATATATATATATATATATATATATATATATATATATATATATATATTTATATTTATATAAACACTTACAACTCAAACTTAGTCACGCACACCATCAAAATAACCATACAATCCCTATATTAGAAAACACATTAAATAAAAGTAAAAAAGGCCTACAAATTATAATCTGGGAACAATTAGAAGTTTATAAACACAAACATAATATAATAAACGAACAAATACAAATAAAATTTAAAAAATTATAAACAATTTAACTTAATAGTTAAACCCAAGGGAAATCAAAACTATCGCACAGTGCAATGAAACCGAAAATAGAACAATACCGGTATACCACGTGATAACGGAAACCCCACACACCTGGCACGAAACCGCTAGTATCAGAAGAAAGTGGGAACATGTAATTAATAGTTCTCGAAAGTCGACTAACAGATTTAGGCCTACCTAGTAAGATTCTTGTTTAAGTAATTTAAATTGTAAGTGATAAGTGAAACAAGAAAACAATGTTGCAAAGTTAAATATAAGTTATAGGTGTGACCTACCTATGATATAAAAAACGATACCCTTGTTTGTGCTAATAAACAAACAAAAAATCTTATTGTGTTAATAAGCATAACAGTAACATATATCTTTAAAACTGGTAAACCTAGAAACGCGCTAAGACGTAGTCTTAACGTGATGCCATAATTGTTCCCTATATTTAAGACCAGGGGATCTCCCCTGTAGGGTCCTCTTTATGACTCCGATAGAGAGAATGTTAAATCAGGCACACGTGACCAAGATCTCCCCTTTATCCTACATCAGGCGGTATTATGTCCCCTATCTTAATCCTATCTACAATCTAGGTCTTTTGGTATCCTCCGCACGCGATCCTCCTTCGCATATAGGAACTTCTCGCTTTAAAACTACATAAACATTCAATATTTTTTTACATTACCCTAAACTTCCAAAAACGTAAGTTGAACGTACAGTGAAACCTCTTATATCTGGATCTATGTAGCGACAGCCCAATCTGGATATGGAAAAGTACGGATATGGGAGGACTTATGTAACGATGTTCGTTTGAACTAAATAATCACAACAAATCCAATTGGAAGTAGAAGTATGATTGTTTCAAGTATTTAAATTATACTTGTTGAAGATTGTAATTATATTCTAATAGTATCTAGAATTTAGTTACATGCCTTTTGTACAGTTTTTTATTCCATTGTGGTTTACGTGCTAGGCCAGCTAGTCACAGTAGTTTATTAGTAGTGGGTATGAGGACTAGCTCAGCTAATCATGAATGTATTCATTGTTTGATTGATTTGTTTGCTTAAAGAGAGTTTATTTTTTGATTTATTTTCTGGGTGAGAGCTGTGTCACGCACAAGACTAGGCGTGTGTGCTTTCTAAGGGATATTTATCGACTCTTGTAACTTACAGCATAAATAAAGAAAGATATTTATGGCCATTGGCGGTCTGACAGACATTTAAACATAATAGATGGTTTCAGCAGTATTTATGTCAACTGGAATGAGAGGCGCAGTATACGTTTTACTTGGTGTCGGTCAGTAGCTGAAAGATACGGACTCTCAAATACAACTGATTAGGTTGGGTAATACACCAATCTGTAAAACACTAGTGCACTGAACAATAGGGGGACTCGAACACAACTGTCTGAGTCAGGAAAAAACAAAGGACTGCAGGTGCCAGAGTACTGGCCCGACGACAAAGTGCCTTCTGGAATAAAAACACTTATTTTATTTTCATATTACGTCCGAATATCGGAGTTTCCGGATGTGGGAGGGCCGGATGTGAGAAGTTTTACTGCATCTTACACTTACCCTTATTTCAAAATGGAAGAGAGTTCAGCTTTACAAAAGTAATGTGACTCCATAAGTTCAAGGGTACACCTTATATAGTTTTACTGCATCTTATCCTTACCCTTATTTTAAAATGGAAGAGAGTTCAGCTTTACAAAAGTAATGTGACTTCATAAGTTCAAGGGTACACCTTATATAGTTTTACTGCATCTCACCCTTACCCTTAGGAGAAGAATTATCAGACAACGAAAACATAAATGAATATAGGGACAAATCCCTAAGGAAAGACCTACAGTGAAAAAGTGGAAAAGAACAAGTTTTGATAGACGAACAAAGAAAACTCTTAAAACGAACCATCTTCGGTAACCATTAGAAACTAACCAATAAGAGTGAAAGAGGCTAACCTCCAATTGCCCAGTTTTGTAAAATTTCCCGTCTGGTATATATAACCGATGCCAAGTCGAAGGGAAAGGGACAATCATTCTAATCTGACTAGGATAATACAGATGTGCTGTTCAATTCGTAAATCTTATAAGTTTTAAATTGTTAATTGACAATCTACTGCCAAACAGACAGAACTGTCGGAACATGGATTACGGGCGTCGAATCTCCCTGTATTTAGAGCTTGGGCTTATCTTTGACAGTTTTGTTACATTTATTTCATATTTAAATAGGTATAAATTTTCATTTCTAAAAACTTTAAAAATATCAAAACGGCCCCATCGCTTCTCATAAATACCATCTTCAAGAATCTGCAGGATCTGAGAAAATACACAGAAGTGGCTTCCAAAGGAGATACGTAATGGGAAAGAACGACTATTTTAGTCGTCACCTTTAACGAACCAGTGAGGGAAAGTGATTTGCAAACCTGTGATTTAGTCACTGTTATTCAAAATCACAGTTCGACCTGTTACTTAGCGAGAAAAAGTAGCAGGTTCTACCTAAACTGTGACGGAGTTTCAAATCGCCCTTACCTGATTTGGAGAACCCAAACCATTCCCAATCGTCACACCCAGGTAGGCGAACTATGATCGTTGGTTTAAACTCCCCTTTGTTTAGTTGAGGGGACACATAGTAGGGACGGGATGTCTGTCAGTTACTGCTTTGTCAAACGAACATAATGACCTGGAAATTAAAACCTGTTTTTTACTGTGATTGTGATCCTCCGTTTCTCTTTCTCACTCGCCGTAACTGTGACTTGTAACGGCGTGAAGTTGTGACTGTGTTTGTGATCGCTAAAGGAAGCTCTGAAACAATTTTGTTCGCAGTAGTTCGTTATTCATTTATAAATAATTTATTTGATGTAAGTCTATTATTTTTAGATGTAATTTTTAGTATATATTACATAGTATTCATAAATACAAACCGTGCCTGAATGTAAAATGTCGAGACTGAACAAAAGAAACAGCAGGAGACGAAATCGGAGCGTAATTTGGACATTGTTTACTGAGGACGAGAGTCAAATGCAATTTGGAACGACATTTTCCGCTTACACACATAAAACTGTTAATCAACATAAGACAATCATACTGACATGGTCAACTTACATATCATTACCTAACTTCAATAACTAATAGGAACTGATTATCACAGTTAAAAATCATAATCGCGGTTAAAAATCACAGTTATTTCAAAGTAGCTATCAGAGTTTAACCCGTCAGTGTAAAATCACTGTTAGTCACATCACTGTAGCGAAGGTCCTTGTTAGATCAGGCGTAGCCGGAGTAAGTCAACGTCTTTGAATATGTATAGCATGCAGCACGTCCGAAATAAATGTTTTGTTTCAAGTTTAGGCTAGTTATATTTTAAAATAGTTAAAATAATTGCTATCCTAATATTTTTCAAGCTTTTTCTATTTTTTTCGATTTGTAATATTAAACAGTTTTAAAAATATTTTGCATAAGTATAATATAAAGAAATTATTTTCTTACAGAGGGAATAAGTTAACCTTCTAAGAAAAGTTGTACAAAAATCAAACAGTTCAATTTGAGACAAATTGTGCTAAACTAGTAAAATATATAGATTTAATATATATTTACTTATATATATATATATATATATATATATTTACTTTTTTTAAGTAAATATAGTACAGTACCTTGGCAAGAAGATCTACTTTATGTGAAGAGGAAATTATTAAATTAATACTGTAGCTGTAAATATGATAAGCTTATAAACTTTCCAATTATAAAAAAATTATAAATTTTCATTAAAATAGAGTTGTCAAAGGAAAGAAAGTCAAATAATAAAATGAAAAGCTACAGTTTGAACAGAACTTCACAAGGTATAAAAATCTGGGGTCGTAAGTTCAAGTATTAAATGTTTTATACTGTTTTATACAATGTAGATATTTCATATATTTCTGTTATATATTTTAGAGATTTTTGTTTCTATTTATTACCCCAAACAGGTCAAAGTTATAGTTGTTACACCAAAAATGTTGTAGGTAGTGAAATTAAAAAAATTGTCAAGACAATAACAATATTTTGTTTATATTTTTAGTCTAGTGAGAAATCTTAGGCCTACGACGATATTTGTGAAGTCGCTATAAGTTGACCCAAAGTAAACGCCAATTGAACAATAATAATTTATATTTAAAAATACAAAATCATACAAACAATAGTATTATAATTTACGTTTATTTCTTTTGTGCATGTGTGTACGCATTTATGTAAATATACACATATATAAATATATACTAATTTTGAATTACAGAGAATCTTTTCTTGTTTAATATCTATTTATATATCTCTTAAACAATTCGTCGATTTACTCATACCATTACCAAAACATGATTAAATTTAGTTACTTACTCATTTTACACACATATACACGCGCGCGCCCGCACACACACACACACACACACACACACACACACACAAACACACACGCACGCACACACACACACACACACACACACACACAAACACACACGCACGCACACAAATAACCTAGTAACATTCCACCCATGACCCTGGTAAAAAGTTATACCTGTCACTTTAAATGTTGCATTTATTATTACTACTACAGTATAAATAAATTGTTAATTTTGACAAGGATCCATTTAAAAAAGGGATAGTAATTTATTTAACTATTTAAATTTCACTTTGCTATGTACAGTTTTTTACTTTACTATAAACGTTTTTCGAGAACGAGTGTGTGTTGATGCTTGTAGGTTTGGTGTCGGATGCAGTTTCAAGTTCAACACACCCTCTGGATTATTGATCTGGATTCTAACGCGTCAGGCAACAACAGCTGATCAAGAGCTATAGTTTTCTAGCGTGTAAGTTGTTGAAGCGAAAGTTTGGAATGGAGTTCGTTTAGCCGCCTACCAATAGAATAAGCCTCCAATCTCATGGATAGTATCCGAAACGTGCCAACCGATACTATTAAAATTTCTACGTAAATCATGAAAAACTACTGACTTACATTGTAGTAGCGTTAAATAAAATTTATAAAATAAGCATTTGGTTGGTTATTGGTTACAACAAATCCTTCAGAAGAAATAGGACACGGTCTGCTCTATAATTTGTCCAAAAGGATTAGAGCGAACCTCGCTCCCCCACGCGCAGGCACACTCACACGCGCGGCCCGGCCTACCTGCCGCTAATGGTTCTTCTATGAATCACCAACTAGTGCTTCTATTACAAAACCAATTTTTGTTAACTGTTAACTTTACTTAATTTGTACTCTAATAACTGAATTCTAAATATTATTCTTCGCAAAATGAGTCCAAACACGGTACAATTGTGACAACTCTAAGGGGTTTTGTGGTCAGTAGGTTACAAAATTATAAATTTGACTACTTAAAAATGGTTATAGACGTTTTATTTGAATTCGCACTATTAGAATAATATACATAATTACAGTAATTCTAGTAGAGATTGGTTAAAAACAATTACTTTTAAGTCGTTGAAAAATTGTTTTATATTTTATCAATAATTTTCATCCCTTACGTTTCAACTTGATGGTATAACGACTTGTCAAACTTATAAATAGTGTAAATTTGTGGAAAACGGTAGACTACAGGTTCATAACGTTTTCGTTTGGACAGAGCCTAAACCTTCAACAATGACTGGACAGGCCGCGGGAAACCTTTCTCGAGATAGACGCCAATTTTAGGCGGGGTCTGATAATGTGATCGAAATGTGTATTTGATACGTTTTTATTTTGTGCGTGGTAGATTTGCTCTAATGTGTTGAGATATGGCTGAAAGAACTGGTACACTTCAGTAGCGGATGCAGCGGCCCCAGCCCTACCACACTTTTTCATATTTATTTGTTAAAATCCTTCTTCATTGGTAAATTCAATAATTTAAAAAGAATAACTTTATATATATCTAAGATATATATATATATATATATATATATATATATATATATATATATATATATATATATAAAACTTAGAGTGCACCAAGAAATCCCCTAATCTGTGCATACACAAAAAATAAATCTTGAAGCAGGCCTAGTACTGTAACGGGTTGAAACGTCCCGTCACAATTCAATAAAAAATTGAAATAATCTCAATTTATAAAATATAATTTAAATAAATTTTTCAAGCCATGAATATTGATCATTAAGTCTATAATTCTAAAATAAACTGTAATTGTGCAAAAATCATGACTTCGGGAGTGTTTTGTGTGCTACGTAAAAATCAGGGTTCTGCAAGATTTTAAATAAACAGTTTCAAGACAAGAAAAAACG
>JBAIZL010000002.1:360159081-360166581 GCA_036971475.1 Prosapia bicincta | reverse complement strand
TGGAAATTTTGAACGTATATGTCAAACTTGTGAATGAATATCCAGTAGCAAGGTAGTGAAGTCACCATTAACCTTTCTGGCGCTATTGCTTCCCTGAATGAAGTATTTTGTTTTGAAACATTTGGAACAATCTGCTAGAATAAAATTTCAAACTCAGTCGACCTCATTCTGCGGAAATTTAATCTTCAAGTATAACACTTATTTTTTGTAACGTAACAGTAACACTGGGGTCCACAAAACCCCAAAATATATTTTATCACTGTATTTATATACATTGTTTCAAAAATATTTCAAAATAATTACCCGTTTTATTAGGTTATCTTATAAAAATTTGTAGTTTAGTATTAAAACTAAGGTTTTTATGAAGGTAAGAAAGATAAATTCCCACAAAACCAAATCTTTCTTACAAAAATGCATAGTTGTACTAAATTGAATAAATAGTTACATTTATTTTATATTGGAGAAACAATTATACATATTCTGAGAGAAATAGTATTGTCCTTTACCACAGTATTATTGAAAAGTTCTCAAAATTAATGCCTACCCTTACACTACCCTACAAAATCGCCCATTAACCATCATTCAAAATATATTTAAAACTCATAATAAAAACTCGCTTAGATTTTCTTTAAATGTTTCTGTCCCTTAAACCACACATTCCTTGCAAACCATTGCCCGGTGGTCATCACACATAGCAGCACCGCAAGTTTGGCAACGGAGTCTTGTTTTTCTTTCTTTTGTTCGAGGACAAAAAGTATATCTTTTTTTTTCTTGGAGGTTCTTCCCCTTCTCTTACTTTCTCATGTCTTTCAGAAATACCCAAAATGTCCTAAATGACCATTTTAAGGTTCCTGCGCAGTGTTGCGGTCTTTAAATGTTTGTAGAATAAAGATTTAATTAGCGATTTTCCTAGTACTGTCAAATACAATCTTCGGGAAATTTTGTCGGGTTTCTTAGTTTCATCATCAACTATGGCACTGCGATGAAAGGTTGAAAGCAAAACAACATTTTTTTTCTCTTTTGGGGCGAATTACACAATTGTTTATTATTGTTAAAAGCAAATAGAGGTTGTCCTACAGGTTTTACTGATAAGAGCTTTGCAAAGATCTCGGATTTGTTTGCCCTCATTGTTCCCATAATTGTCAATTTATGATATACTAACATTGTTGAACATTGTTCTGATTCTTCCTCAAGTAAATCTCTTATAAAATCAGAATTTTCTGCTATATTTGAGAATTTTAGTAGCACAAACACGATTACTGTACTATTGAAAAAGGAATACGTAAATATAACACTGGAGTCCACGGGGACCCCACTTTCACTTATATTAATTATAGTACCGACAGCAGCAGACTACAAGATGGCAAAACCAGTGTGAACTCTACCCAGGAGTACCAACTGAATTTACATGGGGGCTATATATCCCGTAAAAAAAATATTACAAAATAATTACCCAGTAAAAATTGTGTGGGGTCCAGTGGACCCCAGTGTTATATTTGAAGGTTAAAAATAACCCATACTCAATTTCACTTATGAGACCGTTCATCAAGTCTGTCCCTCTGCTTTCGAACAAAGAAGATCCGCTTCCGTCTCTGTGATCCCCTGGCTTTCATGATTCACTTACCTCACTAATAATAATGTACGACACACTAGCAACGATTATGTCGTCTTCTGGTGCCTTTTCAATATGTTATTATATATGAAAATATCAGTATTTGTCACTCTTTGTCTTCCCCCTCATGAACCGGCGAAGACGGTAAACAATAACTAAAAAAGCATCCCTTTGTAAATGTGATTAGTATTGGGTTTGTTTTTGTATTTTGTACTCGGGTAAATTTCACACTGCACATACATATCGAGATGTGGAATTTTTTGTCGTTGTGGAGAATTTGCAGGTTATGTTTGACGCCTGTGTAAGTGTGCTTGTTTCTATTAGCAATTAACAATTAATGAATCTGTGTCTCCATATTAGTGTGTACTCCATATTAGTTTCAATATTTAGTAATAAATTCAATTTTTTTTTTTTTTTTAGTAGGCTATGAGTTATTGCATTATTGTTTAATGTTTAAAGCTAAGATGACCCTATATTCTTTAATATAAAGAGTGGCTAATAAACGTTTCTACCTATACTAGACACGTATTGGACTGCTAACAGTGTCGACTGGTGTATAAAACCTTTGGGGGTAGCAGATCGTAAAAGTGTTAGTTTTTTTAGGCAAAGAAATCATAAGAACATAAAGGGCTATTATAGGGGAAATGGATAGATACAGCCTAATACTATGTGATTTATTCTATTGAAGGAAATATATTGGCATTTTCTATTTAATTTTCGCTTATTTAAGACACCGTATCTCAAGTCATGGATTTATTTATTAACAAACTAATCTCAATTTATTCTTAACTGCCAACAAACTCGGAGCAGATCGAAGATGGGTCTCTTCGGACGGAGCCGATCTTAACCGAACAATTCCGAGGCTGCAACCCGAGTGCAACCTAATATATCCTTACGGCGCTGCCTAGCTGTTTCAGTTTCTCTGGACCTTTCAATGCTTTTTTTTCCACTAGGAGTAACGTCACTGGGTGTTGCAAGTTTCCCTGCAACTAGGCCGAACGTGGATGAGCGAACGATCACACAGTTGCTGCAGTTATGATATTTTTATTATTATTTATAATGATGGATCGTGTTATATGATGAATAAATAATCTCTCGTAACAATGTACATAAATGTTACATAAAAATAAATTTATTTTTGTTTCCATTGATCTTCGGTTTGGGGGTTGCACAATCGTCCAACCTGCCCACTAACCGCTACTGACTGCTAATACAGTAGGGCATACATCACTGTATTAAGTGATTTAATTGTTATAGAAGTAGTTACTTATGGGTTATTTTAATAAATTTTTAAAACCGAAACTCGTGAGTGTATCGCTTTTGTTGGGGAGGTTTTTTATAGATCTGTAAGGGAAATCGCAAATTTTGACCAGAGTGTTATAGATATCTAAGGTGACCATAGATATCTAAGGTGACCATATTTGTAATGACCTCAAAGCGAGACACACATTAGGAGGGTCAGCGCCCACCCCCGATACCGTGTGAAAGATATTTTCTAAATTGACACAACTAAACGTCCTAAACTCATTATTTTATCTATTTTAGCACTTAAATTTACAGAAATAAGCATAGGAAAAACTTTACTGTTCAGGTAGTAAAAGTATCACAATTACACTAATCGGACCTCCAGTTAAATTAGATTAATTAATAATGAAACAAACAAAAAATACACATTTAACAATTGAAAATATTGTAAGTTACACAGTAAAATCAACTGAATGAAGTGTACTGTCCGACCGCGAGGAGAAAATAATTGAAAAACTATGTAGACAAGTTTGTGAAAAATCTTCTTTTACCATACTTGTAAAAAGGTTAAATGGTAAAGTTTACCATCAAACAGTTTGTTGTTATCAATAATGACTGATTTCAGAAAGTTTGATAACACTCCGTTTATCACCGAATGCCATGCTGGTATTTCTCTCAAACTATACCAAGACAAGGTTTCCAAAGATCGAAAGTGGCAAGCCCATTCATTAAGATGCCTAACAGATGTCTCATAAAACATCTGTATTGCAAAACTATATAAACATACAAAGCCGTGGAGCCGAGGTCTCTCTCTCTCTCTCTCTCTCTCTTTCTCTCTCTGGTCCCTATATCACTCCCGTAACAATACAAAGGTAAAAAGTTGCAAACTCACTCACTGAGATAACCTATGCTACGCGCTGACAAATTAGTTAATTAGCAGGCTTGCCAATCCAAAACTACAAAATTCCCCGATGCAGGTATAGTTTACAAGGAACCAAATAAACAATACCTTTAAGTGTATGCAATGTCCTTGTTGCTTTTATATTGTGAAAGAGTCAGTCAAGAACATTTTATTTTGGGATATAATATTAAATAATATTTAAAGCGGAACGTTTATTTGTTTATCTTTATCCTGCCAAAGCGGGACATAATAGCGTCCCCCGAGTAAATCTGGGGACAGCGGGACACTAACCTAAAAAGCGGGACTGTCCCGTCGAAAGCGGGACGGATGGTCACCTTATAGATAACGCACAAAAGCGATGCGCTCTCTGCTCCCAAGTATTTACGTGTAAGAATGTTTAAGGTCACATTGATCGTGTGCATCTGATGGTGTTCTATAAATAAAATATGTACGAATGTCTGATATTTTCTGACTGACTTCTTGTGAGTATTTTAGATTCTAATGAAGAAGAAAGCTTTAAAAAAAACTTTCTGAGCGGGCTACCTGGCATAATCTGACAGTTTTGACAGCCGAATTGGAATTCACAAAAACAACGAACCGTGGTCATGGCGTGTGCCCAAATGAGCATAGTACAGGTTCAGCACTGCATACATTTCATTGCAGACATGATACGCCTCGAATTCTAACATAACATAGTGAATTGTAATTAAGCTTACCGACTCTCGTACTTTTGAGACGCTCGCAGTTAATCTTGGATGACTATGTAGAGCTACTGTCTGTTCAGAATGCGTTTGCAGCAGTGAGTGGTGAACTGTTCACGTGAACATAACGATTTCGGCAACACTATTGGTTGAGTGACCACGTGACAAAACTGAAATGTCCTGCCGCCCGATTAACAGTTAGCCTGGATACGTCCAGGGTTACATTTGCTCGTCTGTTTATTGTGCCTGAATTTTTTTAGTTGTTAGTGTATCAGAGACTTCATGTAGAAAATAGCGATATCTGCAGGAGTTTCTGCTCGAAGTGTTTTTTCAAATCGTTAAAGAAAAAAAAAAGAAACGGGTACGCTCAAGTCTCCTGCCAAAAAAAAACCCGAACCAAAACTATTTTTAATAATATGGATGCCTTTTTAAAAACATCTATAAGGAGAAAAGTACATGAGTTATTTTTTAATGAACTTCCGACTTTAAATAAAGTACTACACTTAGTTAATACCGACGAAAAGTTGGGGTTACCTAACCTAAGGCGAACCACTTTGTTTCACATATTAAAAATGCTAAACTTCAGGTATGAGAAACGTAACCGTAAAAGTATACTGTTGGACAAAGAAGATATTATTCTATGGAGATTACTTGAGCAAAATAAAAGCCTATCCCGAGAAAGGTCGTACGATTTTTTATTTGGACGAAACGTGGGTCAATGCAAGCCATACGAAGTCAAATGTTTGGACAGATAAGTCAGTCTGTTCCAGTAAAGATGCTTTTCTGAGAGGTCTGTCGGCGGGTCTAAAATGTCCAACTGGAAATGGTAAGAGACTTATTTATTGTCACTCATATTGGGTCACAAAAAGGTTTTGTAGAAGATGAACTGTTGATTTTCGTATCAAAATCAGATACTGACTACCATTCACAGATGAATGGTGAAACTTTCAAAGAATGGTTTTCCGCGATAATACAGAAATTGGACAACAACTGCTTCATCGTAATGGACAACGCTCTGTATCATTCTGTACAAGTAGAACGCTTACCTACGACCCGTTGGAATAAGCAACAAATTCGAAAGTGGTTGACTGACAAAGGGATTGTTTCAGATGAAACCATGTTGAAGGTCGAATTACCAAAACTCGTGTCCTATCATAAGCAAAAATACAAAAAATACGTGATCGATGAAATTTTTAAAGAAACAAATAGAATAGTTTTGAGAACCCCCCTTTATCACTGTAAATTAAACCCAATAGAAATGGTATGGGCTGAGGTTAAAGGTTATGTTCGGTCTAACAATGCAACTTAAAGAGGTGCACAGAAAGTTAACCGAAGGTGTCTCGCGTGTTACACCTGATAAGTGGGAAACGTATGTGAAACATGTGGTGGACGTTGAAGAGCCGAATATGTGGAAGTTAGACAATATAATTGAAGACATCGAGCCATTCGTCATAGCTGTTGACGACAGTTCCTCATCGTCATCGTAATCGGAGTCGGAAACCGCTTAGACATGGAATAATAACATGGTAAGTTAAAAACTTGTAACATAAATTACTGAATAGTCTTATTACTTTCATTAGTCTACAATTCTCTTTTTCGAATGAATAAGTGTACCAGGGTAAGACGTTTCCCTAATTGCCGATGCATGATTGTGAACCGGGCTCATAGCTTACCGTCCCAGGCACGTGTTTGACTCGTGGTAGTGTTTACATCTGCTGCAAACACATTCTGGACCGATTGTACTCATGTATTACTAGAATGATTAGGATAAACGGACCATTAAAAGTGTTAGAAGGGTGATGGTAGGAATAGCGTTTGGGTTGTTGACTGGGAAACCCACCACATTCCATGAGTCATTACAACCCTAAGTTGTATAAGCTCAGAGGATTAGGATGGCCCCAGGACCGCTGAGGCGCTGAGGAGACGCCACGAAATAAAGCTAATATTAGTAAATGTTTCAGCAAAAATCATTGAAAATATGAATGTATACATTTTTTAATCAATTTTACATCTTTATTTGAGGATTGTATTTGATAAAGACTAATACTTACTGTAGTTAATAACAAAATAATGTGGGTAAGAAAAATCATTTATGAGATGTTTATTAAATGCAATTTTTCTAACAAATTCCATTCAAACCAGTTCTTTAAAAATGTTTTCCTTTCAAAAGGTAGATTAAAAATACATAACTACTATTGTTATTTTGAATTTTTGGTAATGAGACTTATCATAATTTAAATAAATTTTTAATATATTTATTACTGATCAAAACTATTTAATAATGATCTACGTGTAAAACGGCTACTCTGCAATATAACCTTGGTCAAAAAATCAGCCGTTAAATGGAATCATGTGTTGTAAGATATGTGTTTCAGAAATAGCCTGACGCGAAAACAATGATTTAAAATGTGTTTGGTTCACCGCGCGTAAAGACGTTATCACTTCAATTACTTAGTACTGTAAGACGAAAATAGAACAATTGTACATATTTAAAAGAGTACATAATTTACGCAAAAATAATTATTGGTTGAAGCAGAACGAAAATTACTAATTTTATTTGAAAAAATTGAATGAGGGGATGAGTAGAAAAATTCTTATCCTGTCTCAAGAATAAGCATAAGATAGCCACTGACATTATGTTTTTCTATACTGTACTAAATACTAAAACTTTACTCAAACGCAATTATATTTATTTATTTTGGGACGTAAAAATTACTCCACCAATATTAACAGTTACATTTTACTATCGGAAGCTCAGTTTTGTACATTGACCTAGTCCTACTTGGATTAACAAAATTTAATTTTATTTGGAAAAATATTTTCAGATACTTTCTAGCTTGCATTTAGAATTAGTTGTTTATAATTTGTTTTTTTCTGTTTTCGTAATACAGAATAAAGTCTATGTTGTAATAGATTTTTTTATAATATTAATTTTTATTTTAAAACGGTTTTGTTTGCATTATTAAACAATTAAAAAAACTTTAAGTGATTTTCATTTGATAATCCAAAATGTGTTTGCCTTTAGTACTTAACAAAAAATC